>CATIWR010383191.1:0-14936 GCA_949677035.1 Omphalea diandra
ATTGATCACATTTTAATTGGGCTTACCCACAATCAATAAACTATATTATTCAGTCCATTTTAATAAATAATTAAAACCAACCCATAATTAATATTAGCCCACAAAAAAATATTTCCAACACCTCCTAGTCCACTGTACGAGGACAGAAAGTTCTGCAAGCTAGGCAACGGACTTGTACAATTGCAGTTCTCAATTTCTTCAAGATGCTCTGGAAATCCTTCTGCCAGATAATTCTCCGACAAGTCAATAAATTGCAAGTTACTAAGCTTACCAATGGAGATTGGAATCCCACCTGTGATATTATTTTGGCGTAAAGTGAGAAGAACGAGAGATGTCATATTTCCAAGTGAAGCAGGAAGTCGACCGTGTAACTTATTCACGTTGAGGGAAAGAACTTCGATCTTTTTCCAGCTTCCGCTAAATAGTTGGGAGCAGCTTGCTGTCAGAAGATTGTTGTAGTAAAGTGCCAATTTCTTCAAATTTGGCAGTTCACTAAAACCAAGGGGAATCCTTCCTTGCAACCCGCTATTGCTGAGATCAACAATCTCAAGGCTGCTAATATTTGTGATCCAATTTGGTATTGAAAAGAAGAAGTTATCATGAAGGTTCATCACAGCAAGTGAAGTAAAATTAACAATAGGAAGTGAATAAGTGAAACCAGATAGCTCACAAAAATCTAAATGCATCTCAGTTAAAAGTGGAAGCTTGTTTAATGCCTCAATCCATCTTGCTCCTACCATTGAAAGGTCCACATCACTCATTACCAAATATTCAAGTGAAACAAGATTAGCCACCCATTCGAGATTATCAGCGTTGAAATCAGAACGTGAGACATCAAGAGACTGCAAGCAGGAAAAATTTCCGAACTTTGGAGGGATGGCACCAGTAAACCCAGATTGTGATAGGTTTAGATATTGCAAGTTCTTCAAAGAGGGCAAGAAATCAGGAATTGTGCCATTGAATGTGTTCAAACTCAAGTCCAGATGTCTCAAAGACTTGAGTTTGGTGAGTGAAGGTCTAATTTCTCCACCCAAATTCCCATATAAAACCACGTTGCCCGAAGAATCATAACTTGATGGATAAGGGTTGTGGAGATCAACTGCAACAACAGCACCAGTAGTATTGTCACAAGATATCCCCATCCATCGACAGCAATTGCTTCCTTTCCACGAGGACAACCGTTTGTCAGGATCTTCAAGACCATTTTTTAGGTTAAGAAGAGCCTCTCTATCAGATGCATTACACTCCACACGTCGAGCATTTCCACTATGAACATACTCTCCTGTGATCAGACAGATAACAATTAGTTCATTCCAAAGAAGAGGAGAGCCCTCCATAATAAAAACAGTTCAGTTTAAAGAATTTGGATTTTTTTTTCCCAGCAAAGTAGCCAAAAAAAAAAAAAAAGGTTAATAGAAAATTAAATAAAAAGATTCACAGCTTCCACAAGAAGAGAAAATTGGAATTAACTGTCATGATAAATTTTTCCAAAGTCCAAATCAACTATACTAATTTTTTCTACCCCATTATTCAAGTTAAGGTTACAAGGTGGGAGACTTCCAATGTCTTAGTGCACTCCTCACTCAGTTGATAATCCTTCTACTGTGAAATCAATGCTAGATGAGAGGCTAGGGTTCCACTTTCTATACATAGATGTATATTTTAGTTTTTGTCTCCGTTGAAGACAAAAATAATACCAGTAATGTGACTCTCAAGAAAAAAAAAATGTTTGATTTATAATTTTGATGAAATGTCTAATGAAGTCCAAAATTAAATTTTAAATCAAATTTAAAATCAGGTTATGAGTTTTTAATATTTCAGAGAAGATGAACATATTAAATTCTTCAAATTACTTATTAATGACCCATTTTATTGAATAAATTAATTGAAAATCAAAAGATCTTTAGACATATCGATTTTATATTTTTCATTATTGAAATTCCCATGTATAACTTTCACTTTCGAATAGTCTATAAATAATTATTAATTTGAGCATTGTGTAAACTGTAATATGATTATAATAAAATTTTTAAAATAAATTTAATATTTATTTTTATTAAATAATTAAGTAATTAATTGAATAATTAAATTAATATATTAATAATAATAAAATTCATTATTATCATTATAATATTATTATTTTATAAAAATTATTATCTAATTAAAATTTTTCAAATAAATAAAATGGAAAAATAAAAATTATAACTAAATTATATAATAAATGTTAATGATAATACAATTATTTTAATAAAAAATCATAGTTTTACTTTTCTTAAACAATAATCTGTTGGCTTTGCCGTTTAGTTTTTTAAAATATTTTCCTTATTGTATAGAAAACTAAATCCTTATTAAAGTCCTAAAAAGAATTAATTTGAAAATTTTCTTTCTATATCACGAAACTTTCTAAATTATTTTTGTATCAAAAACTTTTTATATTATTGAACTTTTGAAATTATTTTTGTGCGAAAAATTTTCTATATGGTCAGACTTTTTATATTTTTTTGGTTAATTAAGAAAACTACATGCTTAACTATTAATTTACTTTTTACATGATAAAAATAAAAATATATTATATTATCACTTATTAAAATATTTTATTAAAATATTATATTTCCAATGTAATTGTTTTATAAATGGTGAACACTAATCCAAAACTACGAGCAAGACCAAAATTATTTATATATATTGATTCATAATTGTAACTTAGGATGTACATTTGGTTCAAACCAAACTGAATCGATAAAATAAAAATTTGAATTTTGAAAAAAAAAATTAAACCAAACCTAATTGATCAGGTTTAGTTTAATTACAACTCAATTCAATTTAAATCAATTTTTAAAAATAATTTTAATATAAATAATAATTCTTATAATATATTTTAAAATATTTTTAATATTAATAACATATTTTTAATAGATATTTTATATTTTTAATGTAAATAATGAATTTTAAATAGGGTTCAATAATCTTGGTTTGATTTAATATAGGTTCAATCTATTTTGATTTAATTTTAAATAAATTTGATTAGTTCGGTTGAATCATTATCTAAATTTGAATTGAAATAAATTAACTATTTTTTTTAAAAGAAACCAAACTAATTTGTAATTATATTTAAACCGAATCAAACTGACTAAAGTGGTTTAGTTCGGTCAGTTATTCAATTTCCACCTAATATAACTTTTGTGTAATTCTGTATAATTTTTTTTTAAAATTTATATATTCTCTTATACCTTATAATCTATTTATATTTTTATTCAAAAGTGTCTTAAATTTAATCTGTTTATTTTTTTAAGTATTAAAGGAGAAATTATTTTACATTGATCAAATTCAAACTCTAACGTCTACTTTACGTAATCTCTAACTTATTATTAGACTAGAGCACTAATTATCCATTTCTTTGTCCAGTGGTCATGATTATTTTTTTTCCAAGCCCAAGTCTACTTTAATAATTTTTTCTACCGCATTATTTAAGTTAAGGCAACCAAGTGGGTGACTTCTAATGTCTATTGCATGAGAATATTTTTGAAAATTAAGAAATTATTAATTAGACTACATTCTTAAAAAAATGACTAAATTACTTTTTCAATAGAAAAATAAAATATATTAATTATCTCTTACTCTTAAATCTTCTTGTCTCTATATAGAAATGATACTTAATAAGAATAATAATAGAATTGAAAAAATTAAAATTTTATTGATAATTTGAAGTGTTAGATATTTTGAAAAAAAAAATAATTCTTTAAAAAAAGTCAAATAAAAAGGAATGAAGAGAGTATAATATTTAGAATATGTATATTAACACAAAAGTTGCGTGCAAGCTAGGCAAGGTATTTTTTTTTTCCTTTTATAATAAACAAATAAGAAGCAATGTATCAAATTAAATGCAATCAGTTTTTGTTTTTGTTTTTCTCTTTTTTTTGGTGGGATTTTTGTAATACCATGTACTGAGGACCTCTTTTCATTCCATTTAATCTTTCTCTAAACCGGATCATGAGAGTTCAGTAATCTGAAGCCCTAGTTAAATTTATCTTCAATTTATTCTTATATAAACTGGTGGGTGAAAATAATGAATATAAAACTCAATGAGAGAATAAACTAATAGATAAAACATGAAATAGATATATCTTTTCATATTATTTATGAGTACATTAAATCAATTCTTAAAAAAATTAACATAATATTAAAAATTCAGTAAATTGCATAATAAGCTATATTTTCATAATTCTTTTGAAAGTCCAGGTGAAATCATACTCTATATTTATATAAGTCAAATATCTCACCTGACAAATCTTAATTTTATAAGAACTATGAAATTTTTAATATTTATATTTCTACATCCAAAATATAACAATTAAATCCATAATCAATCATAAAATTAAAATATTGCAGATAACAATTATAATTGGCACTCACATATAAATCTTATTGAGAGAATCTGACACTTTTGGCAATGCTGATAGCCTAATAATAAATATAAGTTGGTTATATGCATGCGCAGAGCTACCCATAATGGGCAACCACCTAATATACACCACGAAGGTTTTATGTATATCATGCTCGGCCAATATAGATAGTGATAATTATATAACCGTTCATCACGGTATTGATCTAATAGACTTATATTATGAGTACATTTAAACTATCATTTTCACATATAATAGAATCCAAAATAACTTTCTAACTCAAAATTATAATAGAATATATTGATATTTAATAAATCTAAAATATCTATTTATATATCAATTTCAATAGACAATATTTTCATTTCTAATCACTTATTAAAAGAATTAATCTAAAAGAAAATAGATCCCAAAATCATACTGTAATATAGTCAATTCAAAATCTATAAAATTCTAAATATATCAATTCATCAAATTTAGCATTCATAAAATAATTCTCAAAATGATTGTTTAATTCAAAATCTATCCAAAACATATTTATTCACTCACCAAGCTTTAATATAAAAAATAATCATCTCATAAAATAATTCTAAAAACTAATTTTAAAATAAAAAATCAATACAAAACATCAATAAATAAAAATTAATTTAAAAAGAAATATTTTGTTGAAATCACCTGAATTGCAGGACTAAAACTAACTATTTTCCACTCCAATTGCTAATTTTGATTCCAATAGCTACTCAAACTATTCACCCTATAATCATGTATATAAACACAATTTAGAAATCACTTCCACTTACCTCCTTATAATTCTTATCTAATTCTACTTTCATTTTGGATAATTCTATTTATTTTCTCCATCTATATGAGTTAGTTCATTTTATAAAAAATTTGGTAGAACCTACACTGTAAATTGAACTATTATCCTCGTAAAACGAGTCTAATTGCGACAAGAAATCATACCACACAATGCCCATCCAGAGCATCCAATCACTCAGTATATTCTCTACTTCAATTGCCCATAATTTTATTAAATTCAAAATCAATATCTAAAATTCTCAATCCACAATCTTTTGCATAATTCTCAAACAAAATGCCCAAATTTTAATGGTAACTCTCATGAATTCTATTAAATAAAATTATTTTTTAACCTTTATAATCAAGTCCAATAATTCAATTTAATCCCAACTATTTGTCTAATATTTATCACTTAATTCAAAATTATATTTTGATCACAATATCTTTAAATAATATCCATAATCATCATTAATACGATTAATCCCTTGAAATTTAATTAAATCCTCAAATTCCAAAAATTGTCTCAAACCATAATTAAATCTCAAAGTCACTTAACTACCCACACTATTTTTTTTGGTTAATTCCATAAAATCCCGTAATAATTATTTAATCCTTAATAATTGTACTAATTTCAATTAATTTCTCTAATTAAAATAAACCTCTTTAATTCTCATAATTTAATTAAAAAATCACCATTAAACCTCAATCTTAAACCTCCAATAACATAAATTTCATAATTTTAAACCCGAATTATAATTATTGAAAAATTAATAAAAATTCATAAAATCTCACCAGAGCATCCAGAATTTGTGAGAATTGCACCATCGTGATTGGGACAATGAATAAAACGTTATGTTCCAATTTGCCTATTGGGCCTTGCCGAAGTCGTCACCGGAACCACCACGCATGGTGGCCGTAGTTCACTACCGGTAACCGATGATGGCACCACTCATACCAAAATGTAGATCATCACTCTAGAAGTGCATAGGAGGTGACAGTGTTGCTAAACTCTTTTTTGTTTAGTTGAAAACAGCTAAAAACCATAAAAAAGTTGAAACTTTAACAGGCTTCCTCCCTCTCTCTCTTTCTTTCCCATCCCTTCCTTTTCTTTCTTTTCCTTTCCTTTCCTTCTTCCCCTTTGCTTCCTTACTTTTCCCCGATTCTTTTCCTTGGTTGGTGGAGAATTATGATGTAATAATTCAAACTATATTTATACATAAACTCAAATAATTTTCTTCATGAACATTTTTAATTGAGTTCTAATTTAAAATACTTTGTTTTGCTAACTCTATTTAAATAAAATATCATCATAAATAAATCATACAAAATTTAATATTGAAACTCACTTACAATATTTATAGTAATAATAATTATCATTATTATTAACTTTATAAAATTTTCACATAAGTAACATGATTAAATTTCTAAATTTCATTATTATTAACTTTATAAAATTTTTACATAAGTAATATGATTAAATTTCAAACTTAGAAATATAATATAATATCATAATCACATGTACTTAAATAAATTGAAAAGTAATTTTAAAACATTTTACTATTCTTTAAATAAAATTAATTATAATACTAATTACACATACATGTTTCTAAATCATTTCTCTTATATAAATTACTTTTATATTTTTTAAATACTCAAATTAAATTTAAAATTTAAATTAATTTCTAAGAAATATATTTTAATAACTCAAATATTCATAAATCTAGAAAAATATAATTTGCAAATTTTGGGTGTTACAATTTTTGTTGCAAATAAACAAAAGATAGAGTAAAGCCTAGAAGACTAATTAGTAGCTTTAAAAATTTTCGTGTTCCAATGAAGTAGAGCTGCAAACCAAGATATAGCCAACACCGATTAAAGGTGCATTTGGCTTGAGAATTTTGATGAGAAAGTAATTTGGGAATATTTAATTTTGGTATTTAATTTATAATTAAATATTAAAATTAAAATTTTAAAGTGATAGGCCTCATACTTACTTTCTCAGATATATAAAAAAGTATTTTTCTATTTCAAGAAATGTGAAAGTTAATTTTCCATTGCTATAAGAAAGTTCAAAAATTAATTAAATGATTCTTAGTTAATATGGTGTTTGGACAAATTTAACCCTATCTATTATTATGTACTAAAACATATGATTTTGTTTACAGAAAAATTTTGAAACATATGATTTTGTTTACAGAAATTCATAGTTGGCTAACTATAATTCAAAATAAAAAGAAGAAATTTTACTTTTATATTTTGATTTTTTGAATCTTTTTATTGTCAATTATATATTTTGAACGATGAATATATTAAAATTTTAAGTACATTTAATAATTATATTTTATGTGTTTGATTATTATATCCCTCTTTATTATAGAATATATAATACTTATGTATTTCAATTTTGTGGATTAATTTTTTAATGATTGAGGAATTTTATTCAACTTTTTTAATTTCAAAAGCGTTCTTAAATTTTGTTGGACTTTATATGCATAATAAATAAGTTATAGTTTTAAAATGCATGGAATAAAAAACCCATTAAAAATCTATATTTTTTAATTCCATAAATTTTGATAAATCCATAAATTTTAAAGCCTTAATCAAAACGAGGTCAAAAGTCCAAATTTGCATTTCCTCTTGGTGGAGCATGGATGCTCTAAGTCATTTTTGTGTCCCAGATGGATTAATAAGAGAATGCAAATACCATGCATAGATGAAAATAACAAGATGGTGTACAATAAAATCTTCACCTCTCACATATTTTCACTTTTACGAGTTCATATATAGCAAGAAATATTTAACATATTTTGCAACAAAACCTATATAAAATTCACATGACAATTACATTTCCAACAAGTAACTGGTACCTATGCAAATGCAAATTTCCTATAAGAATGTCTTTGTTGAAATAATGGTTATGTTGTTGAATCACTAAAACTAAACCAATAAAGTAATCTCAGGGCACTCTTTTTAGTCACCTAAGTTATATCAGTCAACTAAGCTGAATGAGCTAACATGAGCCGTCATAAACTGAGCTGAATCATTTGACTGCTGCTCCAACCAACTTGGACTGCTGCATTTGAGATACATACTTCATATTATTCATTTCTCTTGCCACACATGTTATAGTGACTTGCACATGAGCAATGAATCATTTGACTGCTGCTCCAACCAACTTGGACTGCTGCATTTGAGATACATACTTCATATTATTCATTTCTCTTGCCACACATGTTATAGTGACTTGCACATGAGCAATGAATGTCCCCCCAAACAAATGAATGTTTGCTAAAGATTTCCAAATAGGTTGTAGAAGAACAGGTAGCCTACAGAAACGTAAGCTTAGGCATGTAAGAAAATGAAGCTGAAGGTATAAGAGAGAGATGAAATTTGCATATTTTACCATCAGATGTATGTACAATCAGCTTCCTACCTTCTCGTCAGTACATTTCCAGAAGTAAAAGAGCTCCAGACTTCCAGTAGATGTGCATTGTTGCTGATTTTATACAAAAAATCACAACAAAGGAACAGTAAGTGTTAATTTGGTACCCTACAAGTATACCAACTTCAATATGTTCAGCCTAAAGCCAACAAATTTATGAAAATAAAGCAGATGAAATGTTTCAGATTCTCCTTTCCTTTTCACAGTTTCAAGCTCAAATTGTTGTGTTTAAGAAGCTACATCAAATTAAAAAAATTAGAAAAGAAAAGCTAACAATTAAAAAAATTAGAAAAGAAAAGCTAGATCAAGGAATATGTATACCTTGTAAAAACAGTTGAGGATTCATAACCAGTGCAACTTATTTGGAAAGCATTACTATTCTACCAGTTAGGACTCGCCATATTCCTCCTCGTAATTCTTACTGGCACTTGTTGAGTAGGATATGTAATTGGAGCTACCAAAACCTTGGGCACATACAGCACACGTTAATGATCTAGCGGTCACTCAAATCTTGTATACAAGAACGTCAATTCCTTTTCTTCAGGGCTAATTTGTAAATGAGAGTAAAAAAAAATAAAAATTAGAGAAATATGACAAATAAAAAAATATTTATAAAAATATGATTCAAAAGTATTTAGCGAATATGAGTGGTCAACGTCGATTGTTCACCAATTAAATTGGTAGACGTTACTGTACACAAACGCCCATTTTTTTATTTTTTTTTATTTTTTATTGTTCGTCTGTCAGTATGGCGGACCAACAATTGCTTGCAGCAGAGACAATAGAGATTCTCTGCTGTAGGCAGAGATTCTGCATGCAATATAATAGATATTATTATTATATATTATTATAAAATATTATCTAATAATAAAATATTATAAAAATAAAGTATTAAAATATTTTAAAATAAAGTATAAAATACAAAAAGAATAAAAGATAAAAATTCATTTAATTTTTTTATTTTTTAATTGTTCTAAAATATTTTTCAAAAAAAGTTTAGTACATCAATAAAATATTGTTGAAAGCAATAATGAATACAATTATGAAACCAATTTTATGTTCATCAATACAAGTGTCGGATACATATTTTGTTTGAAAATTATTTCATGCAAGAACAATTTTATATGTACAAATGTAACGTTCATATATGTAATTAGTCCGTTAGTTAAATTGGCAGACGAGTGAATGTTTTATAATTCTGATCTGCAATTTAACTGGCGAACGAGAGAATATTTTTTATGCTCAAATTCTTTTGTCCACTATTTTAAGTGGCGAACAAATATTTTTAAAAAAATTAGTACATCAATGAAATATTATTGAAAACGATGGTTAATAGTCGTACATCAGTTAAAATGGTGGATGCTGTTATACTTGTTCATCCACCAATTAAACTAGCGGACCAACAAAAGAATGATAAATCAAATTTTTTATTCTGTCCGCTAGTTAAACTGGTAGACGAAATAAAATTTTTTTAATTTTTTATAATATTTTTAAAATATTAATATTTTATAATATTAAGATTATGATATTAAGATATTTAAATATTATATTATAATATTAATTTGAATATGTTTTATATTATTATATTATAAACATAAAGAAGATAATAATAATAATAATAATAATATTATTATTATTATATACTAAATTATTATATAATATTAAAACATAAAGTATTAAAAAAAGATTATTATTCTTATAAGTAAAAAAAATTTTGCAAAAGAGATTCTGCTGCAGAATCTTTACTTGCAAAGCAAACATATTGTTCGTTTGCCAGTATAACTAGCAGACAAACCATAAAAATTAAAAAAAAAAAAATGTGTTTATGTACAATAACGTCTGCTTGATAAACTGACGGATGACCGAAGTTGACTACCGTTATTCGCTAAATACTTTTGAATTAACCCTATTTTTATAAATATTTTTTTATTTATCATATTTCTCCAATTTTTATTTTTTTTACTCTCATTTACAAATTAGCCCCACCTCTTTACGATCTCACCATGGGAAACCACTAGTAAAAAATGTCAGGTGATATTTCATAATAAAGCACCAAGTAATTGGACAATGCATCTGAACAAGTATCTTTATAACTTTCAAAATCCAAAAACAGTGAGAGTTTCATTCTGCCTGAGAAGTGCTCCATCAACTACCAGATTCAATTGCAGTCCTTGCTTAAAATTTAAATATGATGGTGTAACTTGCAAATTGGTATTGCTACCAGGATTAGAACAAGGAACATATTGTATTTCAATTCTCAAACAATAATTAAGGTATAAATAAAGAAAACCACTCTTGAGAAAAACACACCCTAGTGACGTTTAATTTGGATAATTAAAATGTTGGAAGTGAGAATATTTTCCTAGTACATGATAGACCCTTTCCATGTCTAGAGGACCTTGAATACATTGCATAAATCTATCATCATTTAGGAACCAATGCTTCCTGCAACTGCTAGCTTTATTAGAGGGGGCTGATATGTGGCAATATCGATGGAACCTATGAATCAATCAACCCTTTGAAGAAGGTTCAAGTTCCCAATGGCTTCATTCCTTTTTTTAAAAAAAAGAAAATCAAATGTAGCATTTCAAAACATTGGCACTATTGAATGTTAAAAGGTTGAATTTCCTATGAACAGCTGAAAGCCTGTGGAGACATCATCCCATCTCCACATATAGTGAAAATAGAATAAAGAAGGCAATTGAGTAACTTACAAAATGGGAGAAGCAGAAGCAGCTGATGCTATGTATGCCTTTTTTTTGTCCTTACTTTATTATAGCACTATCATTACAATGATACACAAGAGAGTAAAGATAATATATTGGGACACGAAACTAGATCGTCAAATAAGTTGTGAAGATAAAAAAAGAGTGATAGATTAGTAACCTAACCTGCGGAATCCAGAGATGATTGAATATCTTTCACAGCTTAGAAGAAGTTCTCTTCTTTTTCATCTTCCTATGAATTGCGGCCCTCCTGTTGAATATATTGCAAATCGATTAGGATGTTTGGGATGTGAGCAATGTTGGGCCAATCTGCAGCCATTTGGTTTCCGCATCTCTCAGACAACTGAGGGTAGTCTAAAATTGCCAACTTTTTTAAAGAGGTGAGTTGATGCATCCCATCCAGCAGCGATGTCGTCATGAAATTAGAAGAATCTTCAATTAAACATAGGGCCAGAGTCTTCAACTTAGATAAGGGAGCAGAAACAGAAGAAGAAGCAGGCATGACCTCAGTCGACATCATCTTCACCTTCATCGTCTCATGCAATGGTCTAATGCTGGCATTCCATAATCGTAGTCCCTCATCCAGAGATGGAAATGTTGGCATTAAAGTCAGGTTAGGGCAACTGTCGATATTCAATTTTGATAGACAAGGAAATTCAGGTAGCAATGGCGGCTCAATGTCCCTGCTCCACCATCCCTTCATATTATGGCAGGAGTCTATTTCCAATTCCTTCAGAGATGGGAAGAATGGTGACAATGATGAAAAGGGAACAAACGATATGTACTCCAGAACTAAAAAGCCAGAAAGACACAGAATTTTTAGACAAGGGAGATGATCCAACTGCGGCAGATACTTGCAGTTTGGGCAATATCTTATCTCAAGCTGGACAAGGTTTGTGAGAGAAGAAATCCAATTTGAAAACCTCACACCTCCATAGCCACCAAGTACATACAAATGTTTTAAGTTTGGGTGAGGCTGCAGGTTATCCAATAACTCCTCATTATTTCCACTGTTGCTATTTTCCGTGCCATTCCAGATAAACCTTATAGTATGCAGGTGTTTCTTTTCCTTGAGATTGACTTGGCTGGACTCCAATCCAGCTTTTTTCACATTTTCTAGTCCTTCAATTACCATCACACCTCTAAGCTGGTTTAGGCTATTCAATTCATTCAGTGTAGCACTCCTTCTTGTCCTCCCTCCATCCCTTGCTGTAGCCACCTTAAAATATGGTAAGGTACGCAGACCTATTAATTTCCCCAACCCTACTGGCATGCATTTTAGCTCACCTTCAGAAATCATGAGATGTCTAAGACTAATCAATTTTCTTATATCTCTCGGCAATTTTATAAGTTTGCGACAAAATGAGAGATCTAGAGTTTGCAAGTTATACAAATTGCATATAGAGCTTGGGAGTGATACTATCTTCTCTAATCGAGATAAGTCAAGATACCTCAAGTGCTTCAACTTCCCTATTGAATTGTTTAGTTCATTGAGGTCCGAATCACATAAACTCAATGCGCGTAACCTCATGCAATTTAAAGCAACTGCATCTATATTCTTTTTTAAATCATAACTGCTTGTGAGAAACAGAGTCCTCAAACCATTATCTTTAAGCAGCAGCTTAGGAGGCAACGTGGAACTTTCACAATACACATGATGGACTCTTTCAGCAATATCTTTTACCTCATCATTTACCATAAAACAACTATCCCCTGCTATTGATTGTGCAAGATCATGGATAAGGTCATGCATTTTATAACATTCTCCACCATACAAACTTTTATCCTTTTGAAAAAATGACCTAAATAATAATTCATTGAAATAATCATCACCAATATCCTCTAAACTTTTATTCTCACTCTCACTTGAAGGTTGAATATAACCTTGTGCTATCCACAATTGTATCAATGTATCTTTATTCCAAAATTCATAATCTTTTGGAAATATTGAACAATAAACAAAGCATTGCCTTAACTCAATTGGCAGGTGATCATAACTCAATTTCAACACTGGGCCAATATCGTTATTGCCACTCTCAAACAACCTCCATATATCATTACTTAGGACAGACAACCATTCATCCTTATGTGTTTTTGAACTCATCATGCCTCCTAAAGTCTTTATTGCGAGTGGAACTCCTTTACACTTCCTCACAATTTCCTTCCCAAGTTCTACTAGGTTTTGATAGCCTTCACCTTGGCCTTTTGTAAATGCTAGCTTTTCAAATAAATCCCAAGACTGGTCATCTGTTAGAACCTTTAAATCATATGGTGACTCTACACCCATATCTAAACAAACTCTCTTGCTACGAGTAGTTACTAAAATCTTACTCCCTATGGAACCAACCATCAAATATTTTCTCAATTGACTCCAAATTTGATTATTTATATTCCAAATATCATCTAAGACCAACAAGTATTTTTTTCCTTCCAAATTTCCTCTAAGACGACTTTGTAATACTTCCAAAGATAACTCTTCCACTTTCTCACCCGTCACAATTTCAAGGATCTTTTTGACTAGCATTTTCACGTTTGACTCTTCAGAAACACAAACCCAAAATTTCAAATCGAAATACTTTGCTATTCTCTGATCAGTATACACTAACTGAGCAAGGGCAGTCTTTCCTAAGCCACCAAATCCAACGATTGCAATTACCGAAATTTTTTCCTTAGGGTCTAGACACAACAATTGTTTTATGATTTCTCCCTTATCTTCCTCTCTTCCTATCATCTCTGGTTCTAATATAAAGGAGTCTGTCTCTCTCCAACCATACTTAGCTTGTGTATCCATTTCAACTTCCTTCCTAACAAAGCTAACGATAGACATGTCTTTGGCAATTTCATCCAACCTCTCTCTAATATCCTTAGCTCTATGTCCCACATTATGGCGAAAAGCAAGTTGATTTGAAGAAGAAAAGAAGTCGCTTACCTTTCTCGCCATTTTGGCCCCACCTTCAGCCTTTCTCCTCAAATTTTCAGTGGCTACATCTTCCAGCAAGTCGTCTGCATCATAGACGACTTCTTTAAGCCTCCTTGTTGAGTTCTTCACTGCAAGACTAGTCTCTTGCTTCATCTCAGCATCAAGAAGCACAGCTTTGATCGTGGAGAGAGTTTGTTCAAGTCTCTTTACATCATCTTTGACACCATAGACCAATCCAGCTTCTTGGGAAGCAAAAGATGCCAACTTTGGAAACAATTGTTCTGCAAGGCTAAATAGCAAGCTCTCAGCCATCTTTTGAAGTATTGCGACTGAAAATGGCTGAGAATGTAACGAAAATGAAGAATAATAAGGATGGGAATTTTTTGTTGCGAAAACGTATTGAACTTGTGTGAGATGGTGAAATTCATAATTACTGAGCCTATATATATATATGAAGAGAGCATTACTTTCACTAGGAGAAGAAAGCAAAGTATTTTGAACTTTCCATTAGAAAGAGCATTACTTTCACTAGGAGAAGAAAGCAAAGTATTTTGAACTTTCCATTAGAAACAAAAATGAAGAAGCAACGAATATATACAACAGAGTCATTAAAGCAAAAGTCGTCATATGTTCCCTTTTTGCCTATAGAA
>CATIWR010383265.1:0-14296 GCA_949677035.1 Omphalea diandra
TCATGTTTTTCACTTTCCCCAATTCCTCTTCTAGGGTTATGAAATTATGGGTGAAAAATTATGCTCTAATAGCAAAATCAACAGAATCAACTCTTATTCTCTTGGATTACACTTCCATCCAAGAGCTCTACCTCAATTACTCCATAATTATTACTAACCATGCATGATTAACATGTCATGAGAGGTTTATTTTAGTTGAGAAGAAGATAAATTACTTACCTATTATCCCAGAATTGGAAAACCTTAGGCAGCCCACACTTCTTCCTCTTATTCTTCTTCTTCCTTTCTTCTTCCTTAGCTCTCTCTCTCTTTCATCTAGTGTATTTTGACCTTATCTCCTCTTTTACCAGCCCATAATGGTAGATAATTATAATTTGTATTCTTAGTCTAATATGATAAAAGATTGGTGGCTTGTTCCTATTGGTTGAAAGTTAAATAGTTTTGCTTTTAGTCCCTTTTCTTCATTCATTCATCACCTTCGTCCATCCTCTAATTTCTATATGCTCTTTATACTTTTAGATGAGCTCTCAAACACCATTATTTATGATGCCATAATAAGCACACAACATGAAATAATTTGTCATATAACTATGCAAACATTGCATATATGTTCAAGTATCCCAAATGCAACGGTGCCATTGTCATTGTCGTGTTTTTACAATTCACATGCCTAAATGATTATTTATCCTGTGCATATGTTCATGTAAGATTTCATATCATTTGATACAGTGCATATGTTCATATGTGATTTCATATCATTTGTGCAATGAATATATTCATGTGATAATGCCAATGAATAGGGATGTGGATGTTACACTATTCATCCTCCATAGGCTTTTTGATTGCCTTATACATGTTGAAGATTGCCTTCTCATCTCCTACTATCAATGTAAGAGTGCCTTCCCTAACATCAACTAGAGCACTATCGATTTCTAAGAATAGTCATCCTAAAAGCAAAAGAATTTCCCTATCCACCTCTATATTAAGGACTATAAAGTCCTCTGGTATGATGAACTTATCGACTTTTATAAGCATGTCATCGATTATCCCTTTAGATAGATGTTCAAATGGTCTACAAGTTAGAGTGAAATCTTAGTGGGCTTCATCTCTTCAATACCTAATTTTTCAAAGATAAATAAGGGCATTATATTGATACTAAATCCTAGATCACAAAGAGATTTTTCAAAATAAACATAACCAATATCACATTGTATAGTAAAACTCCATATATCTCTTTTTTTAAGAGGTAACTTGTTAAGTAGGATTGCACTAAATTCCTTGGCCAAAGTTACTCTTTCATACTCCTCTAATTTGCTTTTCTTTGAAAGGATATCCTTCATAAATTTTGCATATTTAGGCATTTGGGCAAGTATTTCCACAAATGGCATGTTGATTTGGTTCTTTTTGAGCATATCCAAAAATTTTGAAAATTGCTTTTCCATTGAATTTTTCTTAAGCCTAGAAAGGAATGTAATAGGAGGTACATATAGTTTGACCTTTTCTTTAGGCTTGTCCTGTATAGTTGGTTCTTTATTTTTATCCTCATTCATTTCACCTTCTTCCTTTTTTGCTTCCCTTTCTTCCTTATATTGAAGTTCCTTACCACTTCTCAAAGTAATGCCTTTTACCTGGTCTTTTGGGTTAGTTTTAGAGTTGCTAGGCAAGGTACCTTGGGATCTAAAACTAAGGGCACCGGTTAATTGGCAAACTTGGATCTCATGGTTATGGATAAAAGAGGAGTGGTTCTTATTAGCTGAGTCTATCTTAGACTACATTCTCCTCATATTGTTCTAACCTGGTATTTTTTGTCACTTTGAACTTTTCTAATGGGTTCTCCAAGTTTGATTTCTTTTCTTAAGGTTGGTAGCTAGGTGGAAGGGGTTGAAAACCATGTGGTCCTTGTGTTTTAGGGTTAAGGGTATTGTTGTTGTTAGCCCAAAAGAAGTTTGGGTGATTATGCCAATTCGGGTTATAGGTATTAGAGTAAGGATTGTTAGTTTGATGATTAAAATTCCTAACAAATTTAACTTGCTCTTGTGCAAATTGATTTCCCACTCAATAATAAACACTCTTATGCCAAATTTCCCCATAAAAATCATACATAACATGTAAGAAAGGAAAAGACGCAACATTATAAGTAAAGGCATTCAACTGTTTGGACAAGGTAGATAACTAATCTTATAAGGCTTGGAGAACATCCAAATTACGAAGCTTTGCAACTTTCTTCGGTAAAGTCCTTTCATGAGTTTGGTGGTTGTTGTTCGCCATTGGTTTAATCAATTCATAGGCCACATCAGTGGTCTTATCTAATAGAGATCCTCCTGCTACTGCATTTATGGTGATCTCGATTGACTTAAAGAGTCCATTAAAAAAGGTGTGCATGATTGACCACTTTGGAATTTGATGATTTGGGCACCATCTAAAGAGATTCTTAAGCCTTTCTTAAGCCTCATTTATGTCTCCCCCTCTAATTGGCTAAAAGCAGTGATCTTATTCCTAAGCCTATCTGTTTTAGATAGGGGAAAGTATCACCCAAAAATGCTTGAGAAAGTTGATCCTAAGTAGCTATGCTCCTAGTTTATAACAAGCTAATCCATGCCTTGGCCTTGTTATTTAAAGTAAACGTAAAAAGGCAAAGTCTCACTACATCTATAGATATCCCATTTTGCTTGAATGTGTCACAAACCTCTAAAAAGTTTGTTATAAGAGCATTGATATCTTCATGAGAAAGACTATGGAACTGAATAGTCTTGGTAAGCATCTACATGAATGTCGGCTTTATCTTAAAAAGTGGTAGCATTTATTGTGGGTCGAGTTATAGTCAATTATAACCCCTTCAAGAAGTGATGTGGCAAAGTCTTTCAAGGTTGGTCTTATTGGTTTGCCATCTCTTAAACTTCTTGTTCTTTTTGCCTTTTTTGGTTTAGGGTGCATTCAATTTCTAGATCAGTAGAAAGCAAATCTTTTTCATTTCATTGATTTCGAGTTCTAGTCATGCACTTAAACAAGAGAGACAAGAAGCAAGTTTAAAATAGAAAAAAATTATAGAGTAATATAGAAATAATAACTTAGTATTAAAGCTATCAATCCCTAGCAACGACACTCAAAACTTGATGATGGGTGTGTGATGTATAAAAATTGCTAAGTTGCAATTGCTTAGGCTAAAAGTATAAAGTGTACTCCATTAGTACGAATATTGCTGCCACGAGGATCAAGTTTAAGCACTAAGTACCTTGTAACTTATATTATCTTGAGAATCAATAGTGAAAGGTAATTCTAATTATAAATAAATAAAACAAAGTAAAATACTAATAATCAATAGATAAGAATAACTAGGGGTTCAACTTCACTTGATAACCTTCTATTGGAACCTTAATCCTTATCCAGTTGATTCATGCAGCAAGTACTACTATCAAGTCACTAAGGTGGTCAATTAGTCCCTCCCAATAAGAAATTCAAATGTAAAAACATGTTAGCTAAAGGTTCCTCGACTCAAAAGCCAAATGTCATGTAATTACCTCTTGTTTTAAAACTCTAAAGATAGTGATGAGTTGTTAAGGTTTATCAACTCAACAATAAGGCAAAGGAATTGTTGAAAGCTCCATTTCATAAAAACACCTCACAATTGTCAGTTCACAAAACTAAGATAATCAATGGCCAGTTGATCAAATAATTAAGACTTAACAATTATTAGTACCAAAGATGTAAGAAATCAAATAATTTTAGATAAGGAAATCTAATGAAAATTATACAAAATCCATTTACAACCTTATCCAATAAAAGTTTAGCTCATCAAAGAATAAAAAAAAGAAAATAGAATAATAAAAATAGCTCTAAGAACAACAAACTTCTTCTTGATTGCTTGAATTCTTTCACCTTCTCTCTCTAAAAATTTGGTGTAAACTTATCTTGAATGATATTCTCTTTTTTGCTTATATCCTTTGTCTTATTCTTCCTTGTCTCTTTAAATAAGGCTTTAACCAAGTCTTTTAGTTAGAAAATTCAAAATCCAAGAATTGGAAGGAAAACCTTCAAAAGAGTAAATTTGCATTTAAGTTGCAATACCATGTACATGGCCACGCCATTCTACGATTAGCTTGTAGCAAAATAAGCTTGGCCATGCATATGGTAGTGCACAATGTTTCTATCCCATTTGATTCCTCCCTTGTTGGAGCGCGACCATGCACATAGCCATGCATAATGATTTTATCTTGTTAGTCCTTAAGCACTAAGAATAGGGGGTTGAATTGTTGGGAATGTAACAATTTTTAAGGGAAGATAATGAATTGAGAGATTGAAGGAGAAGGAGATGAGATGAACACACAATGTTTATAGTGGTTTGAGTGTTAATGAGCCCTACATCCAATCCCTAATTCTTCACAATTGGGTGTTCTACTATCATTAAATGGTGTTTTTAAGCTCACACTAAACTTGTACACTTTGTGTTTTATAGCTCACATACAATCTTACAACTTGTGTTTTAAGGCTCATGTAAGGAAACCTCTCAAGTTTCTTTTTTCCAAAGGCTCACACTTAATCTATACAAGATTTTTACAGCTAGGCTGACTCCCAAACCCAACAATAATGGTGTTTAATGTTTACACTCAACAATATCAACTCACACATAAATAATTTAAGGTTGAGAAATAAAATTAAAAGAGTTTGGCTATATTCAATGCCATTCTCTTGCATTCATGTCTATTTGATGGAGTATTTATAAGCAATAACCACCAAAGAGATGTTGCAAAAAAACTATATCAAAGTCTTTAAGGCAAGTTAGGTAGATTTTGCATTAAATGTCTGATAGACTGATTTTGTGGTTGTGACTTGGGATGTTGCAATCCCAAATTGCCATTTTCCACTCAAAAGATTGAGATCATAGTAGAGAACCATATTTGTATCTAATGCCTAGTCCATGTGGCATGTTGTTATTGATCTTCTAAGAAAAGTAGCCATTGCATTCATCCAACTAACCAAAAGTCGCAGTCATCATGGAAGTTCTTCTTAGATGTGACTGGCACCATGAATTCTTCTGTTTGATAAGGAGAAAATGTTTCAACAAGTCATAGTCTCAAAAGTTATTTTACCCACACAAATTTTTATATATGAACGCTTATCACGGACATTTGGCAAGCTTTAGTTATGGACTTGGTTCCCTTCAGTCCATTATAAAAGTTGCAGTAGTGATTAGCAATGTGATGGTCACTACAAATTCGACTGTTTGAATATCATGTCATTCTTAGTAAGGTCATGACTGCTATTTGCTCTATGAATCCATTTAGTTCAAGTTCACCCATTTGTTGTTGCGATTTATAGGTTCTTAACCACAAATTGGTATGGCTTTCACAATGTTTAAGATTTAGACTCCCATCCAACTTTCAATGCAAACCAATCTTAAAACTACAAAATCAACACTTGAAGAAGATGTTAGAACTTATCAATTTACATTGTCAAGATCAAAAGAGACATTTGACCTAATTTTGACCAACCTAGTCTAACAATCTACCTCTTTTTGATTTTGACAACTTAGATTGATTTTGAAAAGAGGTAATGAATTGTATAAGTGTGAAGTTGAGATGGTTAACATCTTTTTTAACAAATTAAACTTGTTAAGAAGCTAATAAAACAAAAAAGAATTGACTAAGTTTAATAAAAAATTTATGTTAGATTTCTCCCCCTCAACTTATACTTCCCTTTAATTATATGTCATGCAATTTTCTTCACTATTTCTCTCCCCCTTTATAAAGATCAAAAGAGAATATAAAGGGATTTAAAAGGTAAGCATAGGTGACATGATTAGAATAAGGATTTGTATAAAGTGATTTAGTTGAAGAACAATCATACTTCACGTACAAACATATGAATCATAAATTGCAAATAATTTTATTGATATAGATAAACAAAAGCATAAAGATGTGGGATCACAAACTTAAGCCGTAAGACAAACAAAAAAAAAAAACAAACATAAAATGATTAAAAAACTAAAAAAGAACACTAAAAGATTGAAGAGCTATTATCATCTTCAGAGTCTTTAATTTCCTCAGTTCCACCTCCACGTTGTGCTTCCTCCCCTTCTTACACCTCTTGATCTTCTTCTTCTTTCAGAGTATCCTCCAAATCTTCAAAATCAGAGAGGTGGCAAGGTGTAGAACCTAACTTCTCTTGAAGATCCACCAAGTTAATGTGGATGTGGGACAGTAAAAGAAATCTCCTCTTAATCATCCTCATTACCTTGTCTAATTTATTATTGATTGAAGAAAGAAAGATGGCAAAGGACTTAGACTTTGGTTTAGGTTTGGATGATGGGATTGGTTAAGCACCCTCCTCTATCACAAACCTTTTCCTTTTTGAGTCTTAAGTAGTCTCATGCCTTTTTGCTCCAATTGATCCCAAATATAAATATAAGTGTCAGGGTGAATAGCCATAACATTGATGATGTAGGGTAAATCAAGGAAATTATGGAATGGTAGAAATTTCTTAATAAAAAATTTCTCATCCCCCTTATTAAGAGTTCCCACATAATGATAAATGGTTGTGACGTGAGAGGGTAGGAGGAATTGACTTTTGGGCTTCACACTCATGTGAATTAATTGATTCACAAGGTATCAACCGATTTGGATGGCTTTGTTTTTAGTTAAACAAAACAAAAATGCTAGGTTTTATTGTGAGATTTTTTTGTTCCTATCACCTATAGTGTTAACAAAAAAAGTGATAATATGATGAAGCAACCAATTTCAAAGGGTGCGAATATATTTGGCCAGAGATGTTTTGGGGTCATGTTTGGTTTTGATGAAAATCTCATACCAAAATTTAGACTAGATGATGTCAAGTGCAGAGATGATGAAAGGGATACCATCTCCTACTTGAAGATTGAAAAGGTTAGAGAATTGTTCAAAAGTGATAAAAAAAAAAAGTTTCCCCATATGCTTGAAAAAATAACTCATATTGACCTGCCTTTGATTATGCTCTTTAGCTTAAGGTGACCGTGCACGTAAACTCCTTAACAATTTCTTCGTATCTAGGTTTATCTCAAAAGATGAACTCATTCCAGCCTAAGTTAGATAAAAAGACATGAATTTCATCATTGATTTCAAGGGATTCAATAAGTAGAGGGAATTTTATTGGGTTGGATTATTTTGTTGGGGTTGGCTTTATATCGGTTTGTCTCCTATTTTGTCATCCTTTCCATCAAGTGAAGGTTAGGAGGGCTAAAAGGTTGGGCTATGCCCTTGCCTTTTTCTATTGTAGATAGCTTTTTGGGTGCCATGATAGAAGATAGGAGAAATTAATAGGTTTAAGAGAACAAATTGGAGAGAGATGAAGAGAATAGGTAAAAGTAAAATAGAGAGATGTCAGAATAGTTTAAATAGGTAAAAATCTGATGAAAGATGATAATAAATGGTAAAAGCTGCATTAAATGAGGGGGTGACATTGGTTGGCAAACAAATCAATTAATGGTTGGCAGTTACTCTAATTTGCAATCGCGAACCTCAAGCCATGACTGCTAATTACAAAATTTGTGAGTAACAGTTCAAAATTCCTTGGAAACTAAAGGAAATAATGGTAAAAACATTTAAATTTAGAAAAAAATTTTCGATGGTGATTCTAAAATTGTGATAGTGAATTAAAAGTGTGACAGAAAGTCGACGAGTGCTTGTAAATGCGATCGTGATTACATCATAGTGATCGCAAATTACAAAGTAAAAGAAAGAAAAAAAAAATGAAGAAAAATGGCCTTTCTGGATGTGATCCACTTAATATAATGATGATTAATTCAAACAAATTAGCATAGAGAAGCACATTTGTGTAAAGAATTAAAACATCCAAAGTAATTAACTACACATTTATCAAATACATCATTAAATTAGTCAAATCAACAAACTCAATAAAGAATATGCAATGAGATCAAATTTTCACCCAAATGAGTTTCCATCGAGCATTCCTAATTCCCTCTTAATGAAGTTCAACCATTCTTTATTAAGGGGTTTAGTAAAAATATCCACAAGTTGGTGATTGGTGTTAACAAATTCTAACAACACATTATCATTTTTGACATGATATCTAAGAAAGTGATGCCTAATTTCAATGTGTTTTCCCTAAAAGTGTTGGATGGGATTTATTTGAGAGATTTATTACACTTGTGCTGTAACATTTGATGCGAATGTGATAAACAACTTTGCCATAATCCTGGAGTTATTGTTTCATCCAAGGAACTTGGGTGCAACAACAACCTACCAATACATATTTTGCTTTTGTGACAAATAAAGCAATTGAAACTTATTTCTTAGTAAACCATGAAACTAAGCATTCTCCTATAAATTGGCAAGTTCTAGAAGTGCTTTTCTATCTAATAAGCTATAAACATAATCCACATCTAAATACCCTAAAAGACTAAAAAATGAATTCCTAGGATACCATACATCTAAGTGTAATGTACCATGTAAATACTTAAGAATCCTTTTAACAACATTTAAATGAGAATCCTTAGGACAAGATTGAAACCTAGCACACATGCATATGCTAAACATGATGTTGGGTCTCTAGGCAGTTAGATGGAAAAGATAACTAATCATACCTCTATACCTCTTTTCATCAACTGGCTTACCCGATTCATCTTTGTCTAGTTTGACGGTAGCACTAATTGGCATCTTTGCTACTTTGCAACCATCCATGCCAAATTTCTTAAGTGGATCCTTTGTGTACTTGGCTTGGTTGATGAAGATGCCCTCTTTAGTTTGCTTGATTTGTGAGTCAAAAAAGAACTCGAGCTCTCCCATCATGCTCATCTCAAATTCCTTAATCATACACTTAGCAAAGTCCTTACAAAGAGATTCATTAGTATCAGTGAATGTAATATCATCAACATATTATTGTATAATGAGTGTGTCTTCATTATGCTTTTTGACAAATAAAGTAGTATCAACCTTCCTTTTTTCAAACTCATTTTATAAAAGACATGATCTAAGCCTTTTGTACCAAGCTCTTGAAACTTATTTCAAACCATACAATGTTTTAGTTAATTTGTAAACATGATTTGGAAAAATGTGAGATTCAAAACTCGGAGGTTATTTAGCATAAACTTCCTCCTCAATGAGACCCTTTAAAAATGCACTTTTAACATCCATTTGAAAAAGTTTAAAGTTTATATGGCATGCATAAGCTAAGAGAATCCTAATTGTTTCTAATCTTGCTACGAGAGCATAGGTTTCATCATAATCAATGCCTTCCTCTTGGTTTTATCCCATTGCAACCTATTTGGATTTGTTCCTAGCAATGAAACCTTGATCATCTAACTTTTTCTTAAACACCCACTTGTATCCTACAATAAGGTGTTCCTTAGGCTTAGGAACAAGTTCCCATACTTTGTTTCTCTCAAATTAATTGAGTTCTTCTTGCATGGCAATCACCCAACTTTCATCATCAAGAGCCTCATCAATTGATTTTAGCTCAAATTGAGAAACAAATGCAAGATTATTGTCTAAAGGATGAAGTTGAGATCTAGTACTTCCTCCTTTAGATGTATCACCAATAATTAGATCCTTTGGGCGATGTTTAGAGAATCACCAATCCTTGGGAAGATTTTAAGCTCGAATTTTTGCTTATTGTGGTTAGGATTTATTCTCTTCTTTTTATGACTTGTTTTCATCAAGCTTTATAACCATTTCTCTTGAAGTTGACTCTAACTCCATTTTCTCAAAGTCACATACAAGGCTATCAACAAGAAAACCTTTCCCAAGATCAAGTTTACTAGATTCATCAAACATAATGTTCATTGACTCCTCAATAACCATAGTACTTTTATTGAATACTTTATAGGCTTTATTAGCGGTGGAATAACCTAAAAAAATACCTTCACTTGTCTTATGATCAAAATTTTCAAGATTGTCCTTGGTATTTAAGATGTAGCTTTTGCATCTAAAAATTCTTTAGTATAATAACTTAGGTTTTCTACCATTCCAAAGCTTATAAGAGGTTTTATTGAGAATGGTTCTTTTGAAAACACGATTAGCAATATAACAAATAGGTATTTTGAAAACATGATTATCAATATAACAAATGGGTCTTTTGAAAACACAATTAGCAATATAACAAGAAGTATTGATGGCTTCGACCTAAAAGTAATTAGGTAATAAGTACTTATTGAGCATGGTTCTAGCCATCTCTACTAGTATTCTATTTTTCCCGTCTATTACACTATTTTGTTGTAGTGTTTTTAGGAGTTGAAAAGTTATGAGAAATCTCATTCTCTACACAATAAGTTTAAAAATATTCATTTTGAAATTCCTTTCCATGGTTACTCCTTATAAATGAAATGAAGTAACATTTTTCATTTTGAACTCTTTTTGCAAAACTTTTAAAAGCATCAAAAGTGACATTCTTATGAGATATAAATGACACCCAAGTGAACCTAGACTAATCATCAATTAGGACAAATGGAAAATACACTCCTAGTAGGTCTAACCAAGTCCATATGGATAAGTTGAAGAGGTCAAGATGTACTTACAACATTCTTTGCTTTAAATGAAAAGCTACTTGTCATTGTTCATATGTCTTGTCCTTTGAGAACTCTTCTTTAGATTTGCTTTGTAAGAGCTCCATGTTAGCATGACTAAGTCTTTTAAGACAAAGCCAAGCCTTATTGTTAAGGGATACAAAATAGTTGAAAGATTGGTTAGCCAAATTGTCTAAGTCAATTAAGTAGGCATTGCCCCTCTTTTCACCCTTGAAGATTACCTTTTTATCCATTAAATTGGTAACCTAATACTCTATAGGGTCAAAGATGACTTTGTCACCTTTGTCACATACTTGACTTAGATTAAGCAAATTGTGTTGTAAACCATCTGCTAAAAGAACATTATCAATGAGTGAACAACTATTCTTACCAATTGTTCCAATGCCAATTACCTTACCTTTGACATTGTTCTAAAAAGTGACATTGCCACCTTCCTTCTCTTTTATGTCAATAAAAAGTGTTGCCCCTTGGCACCAAGAAAGGGGGTTGAATTGGTGTATTAAAAAATTAAAAGACAAAGAAGATGGGAAGAAGAATGACTAGAGATGAGACAACGATTTATAGTGGTTCGAGTATAATTGACCCTACGGCCACTCCCCAATCTATCAATTGGGTATTTCACTATCTCTAGGTGTTTTCAAGCTCACACCCAACTTGTACAACTTGTGTTTTGATGGCTCACATACAACCTTACAACAATGTGTTTTTAGGCTAACACATAACCTCACTCAAGTGTTTCACTAGGCTCACATTTAAACCTTTCTTGAAGTGTTTTTATAGGCTAACACTACAACCTTACTACTTGGTGTTTAATGCTCACACCTGACACTTACAATTTCAAAAAGAAACTTGAAGAAAATGAGTAGCAAAGATTGAGAGATTTAATTACTTGTAATAAATTTTTTGGCAACCTTCTTCATGGCTGTTTGATGGAGTATTTATAGCCAAACTTCACCAAAGAGACGTTGCAGAACATAGCTCATCAAATCTTTGAGACATGCTTGACAGATTCTGCATAAAATGCTTAACAGTCTCAATTCGCAGTCACGAAATCCAAATTTCTAAATGAAAATCCCATTTATATCTAACGGCTAGTCCACGTGGTAGCTTCTAATTAGTTCACCAGGAAAATATAGTCGTTGCTCTTTTACCTACTATCATAAGTCGCGGTTGCGAGCTTTCTTGTATAGGACGCAAATTCATCTGTCAAAAATGGTTATCTTCTTCTTCACAGTTCGCGGTCACTACCAACAAGATGACTTCGTGAATTTTGACTTCCAATGGTCTGCTGGAACACGTGTCATACTGTGACTGTGGACTTGCTTCCCTTTTGAGTCACTTCGAAATTCATGGACGCGACTAGGGCTTGACACACACCACGATTTCATCTGTCAATTTTGGACTATATCATTTGGATGAATCACGGCCGAGAATGGCTCTGCAATTTCACCTGTCTGCTTTCAAGCAATGCTTCTTCACATATCGCGATTGTGAATACAAGGTAGCGGTCACAATTTAGAAGTCATTTTTCATACTTGAGGAATTTTGAGCTTCATCCAACTTCTAACTTTAGATAAAAAATAAAGGCTGCAAAATAATACTTATTTGAAATATTAAACATGATCAATCTTCTTGGTCAAGATTAAAAGAGGTCAAAGACTTGGATTAACTACCCTAGTCCAACAATCTCCCCCTTTTTGATTTTGACGACTTATATTGACCTTTAGTAATAATAATTCAGAAAAAATGAAGTTGGATTGAAGGTAAAGATTCAATGAATATTTAAGACAAAAATTTGCTAAGTATATTATTCATTCAAACATAGTGATTATAAGAAACAACAAGTATGATGCTCCCCTTCAACTTATGCTATAATTTTTGAGACTTAGATGTTTTTCCCTTTAGGCTTAGGTCATACACACTTTCTCTCCCCTTTTGGCAAGATCAAAAAGAGGAGGAATTAGGGAGAAAGTAAAACTCATACATAAGTAATAGTAAGGAGCAAAAGTAAATATAAAAAGCAATCACATAAGGACAAAGAAAACACTTTTTAGTTATTTATAACATGGGATCACAAACTTTTAAACAAAAAAGAAAATACAAAGAGATCTCTAAACTAGAAAGTAGAAGACTCATCACTATAGGTGTCTTCAACTTGAGTAAGAGCGGTTCCCTCGACTTCATCTCCATCTTCAGCGTTGTCTGCATCGTCATCTCCATCTTTTGTGTCTTCAAAGTCCATGAAGTTCGGAAGATGACAAGGAGGGACTCCCAGTTTCTCTTGTAGATCCACCATATCGCTGTGGAGATGGGAAAGGAAGAGTAGCCTTCGCTTCATCATCCGTATCATTTTATCCAATTTTTGATCTAAGGAGGCAAGAGATAATTTGGTCTTTGCTTTGGGTTAAGGAGGAGGAGGATGAGGGACTTGAGTTATTCCTTCGTCAAGTTGGAGCCTAGAAAACTTGAGAGGACTCCACTTTCTTTGCCCCTACCGTGCCAAGGGTATAGATATAAGAGTCAGGATGGATGGCCTTAGCGTTGATCAAATATGTGAGGTCGAGGAAGTTCTGTGATGGAAGGAGCTTCTTTGTGAGGAATTGCTCATTATCCTCATTTAGAGCTCTAACGAACCGATAGATGGCGGTAAAGTGAGAAGGAAGCAAAAACTAGCTATTTGGCTTGGTGCTCATACGGATTAATTGATCCACAAGGTAGCAGCCAGTTTGGATGGGTTTGTTTTTGACAAGGAAAAATAAGAATGCCAAGTCCTTTTAGGAAACCTTCTCATTTCCATCACCCTCTGCATTGATGGAGAAGGCGATGATCTAATGAAGGATCCATAAGGGTAGGGTTTTTATATGTTTGGAAAGGGAAGAACGGGGGTCGTGTTTTGTTTGAATGGATATCTTCGACCAAAATTCGGAGTAGATCACATCAAGTGCGAAGATGATGAAGGGTATGTGTTCTCCGACTTGGAAATTAAAGAGGGACGATAATTGGTTGAAGGTTATGAAATAGGGATCATTAAAGCATCGAAATACTAACCCGTACTGTCCAGCCCTTAAGTCGGCTTTGCGGTTCAATTGCACCGTGCACATAAATTCTTGCACCACCTCCTTATACATGGGCTTGTCTCAAAAGATGAATTCATTCCATCCAAGGTTAGACAGAAACACGTGAATTTCTTCATTGAGACTAAGGTCTTCAGCATAAAAGTGGAGGGAATCTTGTTAGGGATGTTCACCTTGGAGGAGTTGGCCTTGTAACGATCTTTCTCTTCCTTCATGATACCCTTCATGAGATGGAGGGTAGGAGAAACAGAGGGTTGAGCCACTACTTTGCCCTTGTCTGCCTTTGAGAATTTCTTGGGAGCCATGAAAGTAGATGAAGAAATTTTTGGAAGAAAGTTGATAATGATTTGAGAAGTAGAAATGATTTGGAGTAGTTGTGAGAAAATCACTATTGAAGGAGGTATTTATAAGCTTCAAGGGGTGCAAAAACGGTAACAAATGACTAAAAATTGATTAAATGAAGGGTTGGAAACGGTTGGCCATCAAATTACATAAATGTGAGACGGTTACCTAAATTTGCGCCAGCGAAAATGGAAGTCGCAATTACGAATTCTAAAAAATGTGAGTAACGAACAAATTTTCCTCGGGAATACGCGCTGCAACGGTCAGAATTTTGAAATTAATGACCAAAATTCATGGTGGAGAGAAATTTCACGACCGCGAATTGACGTTTGACAGCCGATAGAAGTTGACTTGTAATTCGCGACCG
>CATIWR010383276.1:0-30694 GCA_949677035.1 Omphalea diandra
AACACTAAATTTTATATATATTTAATTTATTTATAAAAATTTTTATATATTTTAATATATATTATATATATCTATATATATATATATATATATATATATATATATATATATATATATATATATATATATATATATATATATATATCATTTAGCTATGCAATTATTTAATTATATGAATGATTTTTTTTTCTCAAAATCACTAGCTAGCTAGTACCAGGCCATGCGGCATGGCAATAATCCCCCTTTAGGCTCCTTCTTCCTCTTCTTTTTTGTTTTTCAGAAAAAAATATATATATATGGGAGATAGATATAGAGAATAGAGAAGGTGATCCTTGAAAGGGACTTGCTATATATCATATATTCTTGGTGTGGGTTGACATTTTCACTGCAAATTGCAGGTGAAAAAGCTGCTGACTCTTGGATTAGATTTGAGCATCCTTATGATAAATCCAAGTACCTAAATCAAATATTCTCAAAAAAAAAAAAAAAAAAAAACTAATCAAAGATTTGTAGCTTAAAATTGATGCGGATGTGATCATCTCGAGAATCCTAATCTTATTAAAGCTTCTAGTACATGCTTTATATATATATATATAAAGAAAGACAAATATTAGAATTAAGATTTAAGAATCATAATTTACTATTTTATAAAGTCCTATCACTTACAAAATATACTATTACCTAAGTTAAAGCAAACTATTTTTTTTTTAAGAAGCAAATTATAGTCCCACAATTTTAATTCTAAAACCAGCATATATCATATGCTTAGATTTACATGGTAAAGAAATATATATATATATATATATATATATATATATATATATATATATGTGCGCGCGCACGTGTGTGTGTATGTATGTAGGTATGTACACACACACATACATACATACATACAAACATATATATATATATATATAACTTGAAATTATTTTATTTATTTAACTGATAAAATCTCTTTTTAATGTTAATCTCTATATTAATTAATACTTTAGATTAATGGCAAAAATAATGTTATGCAAGAGTAAAATTCAGAATTCAAATCATATTATCTCTTTTCTTTATTGTGCAAAAAAATAATAATCCAATATTGGGGCGTGAAATTTATTTTTCATCACTAGAATTATAAATAATTAAGAAACAAATCTCTAGTTATATCACATATAGTTAACATAGCGTTAAATAACAATATAAATTTGTTATGTTTAATATAAATTATATCCCATCTACTTATTATTATTAGATGTTTCACAAATTTATATTAATATTTTTCTATTATTACCTAGACCTAATAATAATAACAATCGAGGATCAACCTTAAGTTTTTTTTTTCTTCTTCTTATATATATATATTAACTAATCACTAACTCATGATTTATTTGATATTTTTATATCATTTTCTTTTTAAAATTTTATTAATGTTAAAAAATTGTACTCCATCATTAATTTAAGACATAAATAAATTAATATATTATTTTTAATTTTGATAATTAGAAAAATTATTGAAACAGCTTTACAATTTTTTAATTTTTGATTCATCAAATAAAATACAATATATTTAAAAAATGAATTATAATTAATTATAAAAATTTTAAAAATTCAATGATTCATAACCTTTTAAATTGTATGAAATCGATATATATTTCTTATAAAAAAAAATCATATCTATTATATTTATATAGAAGAAATATAAATTATTAATTATTTTAAATAAATAAATAGAATTTAAAATATGGAGAGGTTTAATTTCTTTCAAGAAACTCTGTAGATAATGAAATAATTTTTTATTAAAATTTTAAGATTTAAATATAAATAATAATTAGTAAAATATTTAAAACTCTTAATAGTATGTCACATGTAAAATTATAATTTTTTATGAATCAAAGAATTTGAAAAAGTATTTGAAACTTTAATAGAATATTGCACGTCAAATTATAAAAAATAGCAAAATAATGAAATTCTTAATAAAATATTAAGTTTAATGATAAAAAACTTAATTTTTTTTCGAGTTTTCATATTATATTATCTAATCCTTGTAAAATGAGAAATAATATTGAAAATTTAGTGATTTTTTTTTTTGCATAACACTCTTTAATTAAAATTGAGAGCTCAAATGAGCCTCAATTGATGATAGAAATTTCACATCACTTGAAACATGCTATTTAAGAAATGAATTTGGTGTTTTTATCATCAATCAATCATCATTTGAGGGTTTAATTTTGACCAAAAAAAGATTTACTCAGTTTTAAGTGTTATTTGTTATTTTAAAATATTGAGTGATAATGTAAAAATTCAATTTCGTTGTTAGGCATTTTTTTTTTTAATGAATAACGTGTGAATTAAAGAATGTAATCTTCCAGTATTTATTAGATTGGGAAGATGCTGTGCATGTTTCCATGCCTAAGTTTCTAAGCCGGACACCTGTTTTTGAGGAATGTGGCAATATCTGGAGGCAAGTCCAATTGGTCGGCAAGAATCCATAGAGATATTTAATATGCCTGCGTTACATCAACAGATTCAATTTCCATATTAAGCAGATAGTATTCTTGTAATGACCAACTAAACAGAATTTATTCACTTGCCAATTCTTTTTTGATACAGGCTTACATCTGCATTCGCACAGAATTTTCAGCTAGGAATAGTATTCCGGATATGATCGACGGACAGTTTAATGCAAAAGTTATGAGAATTCTATAATGGAGTTTTTGAGTTGGAATCATATGAATAGAATAGAGAGATCAATGAAAATAAGAAAAATTATTTTCTACTATGTCGCTCAAATAAATTACAATGATATTCAAACCAAAATAATTAATATAAATTTATTTTATCGTTGGAACGATAAGTTTATTATTCTTCTCATGATTTTACACCTGAATTTAATAAATGTTTCTGAATCTATCTAAGCTGCAATATAAAAATAATCTTAATTCATAAGAAATGTAAATGGGTTTGAGAACATTTAACTTATTTCTATGCTTTTGCTTTTACTTCTGATTTGGGTCAATTTGCTGTGTGTGACAAATATGAATATGGATTTATTATTGCAAAAAAATTTATAGTCTCGAAGAACAACAAAAAGTTAGTTAGTCAAGATTAAAAGTAATAGCAAGCATCATTAAACTATATTAATGTCATTGGTGTTTGCTATTGAAATATAAATGGTTTTTTTTTATTAATGCACCTACTTACTGCTTCATATTTATATCTTTGCATATATATATATATATATATATATATGTTCTCCATCAGGCAAGATCAAAGGAAAAGTTCACAAAAAGCAACTAAATTAATCACGAAACTTTCTCCTCTTTTTGACTGAAATGCCATGCAAAACAAATAGAGTTCCCCTTTTTTTTTGACACAAACAAAGAAGCACTTGTTGTCCTTGTACCATTATATTAACATGTTACTCGACGATTGAAACTCTTATTATTAGCGGCAGATTGTTACGCAATTAGAGTTGCGTAATTTGACCAAATTTCATTTGCCTCCATGTCATTAAATATGAAAGCAAAATTTCAGTATGGGTTGAGAAAAGCTGTAAAAGAAGAGGACTTGTAGCAGTGGTTGATTCAACATAAATTAAAGAAGTTCCATGCATTATGGGATAAAGTGATTGAATCTTTTGTTTTGTTATGGGGACTTTTTTGGCCACGGAAAAAACAAGGGCAAATCTTGTTTAGGTTGAACTTATGTCGACCCGAAAGTACAGGAGGAAAATGGGTTTGTTTTGTGGGCCGATCGCCTTTTGCGGGGTCCAAATTCTACAGCTGAAATTTCTTTTTTTTTTTTCTTTTTCTTTTTTGGAATACTATCGATATTTCATACAAAAACCTCAACTTATAGATTGTTATGAGCTATTTTTTCTTACCATTGCCACTATGTAATGAGATTGAAGCTATTAGGTGTTAGAGTAATGAGGATCGCGGTATTCAGTGGACCAACTAAAAATATTCTTGGATCATGAGACTATTAACTCTCTTATTAATCATTATTAATTATGCTATCCATAGTTGGATAACTGAGTTGATAACCAGCTACTTCAGGAGCACTGAAGCACAAGCAATACTAAATATCAACCGAGTCTAAGACGGTCTGTAGATGTGCGGTTCTGCAAGCATTCTAAATTTGGGCTATTACTGTCTATTCAGCCTATCATATTGCTAAGAATGTAATACTAGAAATCTGAGTACCTTCATCTTCTCGTGGACCAAACCCAGTTGTAACTAAGTGCTGGAAACACAATTAATGTCCTCCTTAAGTTGAAGTATTTCATGTGAAGAATTAACTAGAATTATTTACCTTGTGCTTAAATTTTGGTAAGTTGAGGTATGGTTATGGACCCTATTTGTAGCCAGTGTGGTATTGCTTGTGAGATTCAGATGCATATATGGAAACATTGCCCTGTGAGTCGATATTTCTTGTCATGTTTCACTTTGGATTTAGAACTGACCAAATACAAGCAGTGGATATGCTGGATTACAGGGGGAAAGAAAGGAAAATTAGAAGGGAAAGAAAAATAATAGATATTTTTTCTCCTATATTTTCTCTCCAAAATGGAGAGAAAATATAGAAGATTGGAGGGATTTTTATGAAATTATAATTCCACCCATTAAAAGAGAGTAAAATAGCAGAGGTGAGTAAAAATCGGACTAAATTGAAAAACTGACCGAACCAAGTTGGTTCAGTTTGATTCTTTAATAAAAATCTGTTTGGTTCGGTTATAATTTTAAAAAAAGTCTGTTTTCGGTTTTGGGTTCGGTTTTTTGGATAAAAACCAAAAAAATTGAATTAATCAAAGTAATTAATAAATCAAATCAATTTAAATAGAATCAAATTTAAAATACATGTAATTTAATTGAAACAATCTGAACCGAACTAAACTTTTATAGGTTCAGTTCGATTTATAGACACATAAATTTCAGTTTAATTGTTTTGATTAATTTGGTTTTTTCAAAAATTTTGGTTCGATATTCCATCAGTTATTTTATTTTTTGATTTAAAATCAACATAAAATGAATTTGAATCATAAAATTAGTAAAATAATTTAATCTAAAATTTTTACTTGAAATTAATTCTCTCCAAATCTTATGACATTTTTTACTTAATTCATTTTTAGTTTCGTATTTATCAATTGATGTTCAGTGATTGAATAATAAAATATTAAAAAATAATATTTAATAAATATTAGCATTTAACGTTTAATTTAAAAATTAATGTTCAATATTTAAAAAATATAACTCAATGTATAAATATATTTTTTTAACATTTAAAATATCAAAAACTAATGTTAGATTTTTTTAGTATTAACGTTATATTTATCATTATATAAATTTTTATTTCATATGAAATCAATTAAATGATAAAATAATTATTTTTTAGTATTATACAATATAATTATATATCCAAATGTTTTCTTGAATAAAAAGTAAAATTGAAAATATATGAAATAATAATTTTCTTTAATTCTATATTTTACTTTTCAAATAAAAAAAATAAATTTCTTTTCATTCTCCTCTCTTTTATCTAAATATGAAAAAAAATAAGAAAATATTTTTTTTGCCTTATTTTATTTTCTCTCTATATCATTTTCCCAAACATAGTGTCAAGGAATGAAAGACATTCAATCAATCTGGTCCCGGAAGATGGGCATTGGACATTGTCCTCCGTACATGACATGCCTCGGAAAGCCTATGAGGGGAATGCAGTTATGATTTTTTTCTTTTTTTTTTTTTTTTTTTTTTTTTTTACAGATAAGATAATAATTCATTCCTACTAATATAAAAGTACATGAGCTTATAGTCAAGGTGTTTATTAGTCGATTTGAATAATTGTGATTTATTTTTTAAATTAAATTGATTGAATTTTAAATATAAAAATTAAATTAAATTAAACTTTTTAAATTGAAATTAATGAAATTTAATTTAATTTAGTTCATTTAATAGAATTTCTCAAAAAAATAAAATTTGAAGATTATTAATATAAATTATATTATTTTAATTATTTATAAGAATAAAACTTATTATATATTAATCATATCTGTATATATAAAGTATATTTGATTTATTTTGAAATGTAAAACTATACTATATCATTTATTTAAAGTTTTTAATCAAGTGCCCTTTAACTTGATTTGTTTCATTTTAATTTTTTTAAAATTGAGACAAATTGAATTAATTAATTTTTTTAAACAATCAAATTAAATTAAAATTAAGTTCGATCAAATTAAATTAAATTAGTTGATTCAGTTTGATTTTATTTGAACGAAATAGTGACAATCCTGCTTGTAGTCAATAATTTATAATTGGATTTAACTAATCAAGTAGACTGATAAAATCAAAAAATGGCATATGGTCTAATTTAGTTTGGAGTTAAAAATTAGTCAATTAAAAAAATTAATCAAAATAAAAAAATTGACAAAAATAAATCAAATTAATTCAACTTAAAACTATATTGTTTTGTAAAAATTTTTTGAAAATTATACTATTTTATTTAAAATTTTAATGTTAAAGATAATTTTTATTACCCTATTATTCATATATTTATATTTTAAAAAAATTAAAAGAAAATATCATATTGAACTGAATCAATCAAACTGATCAAATTGTGATTAATTTAATTTCTAATTTAATTTTAAAAATATTACTTATAGCTTAAGTAAAGCTAGCGTAAATCAAATGTTTGGGCATAAAGCCCAAAATAGTTACAAAATTCGACTAGTAAACGGCGAACCCTAACTAAACAGATGTGCAGTTATGTTTAGGGTAAAGATCAGTCTACTAGTGAAGTATGAATTTATTCTAAATTAATCATTTACAATCTATCATATGTATGAATTTCTTTAAATTAGATTTTTTTTATTAATCAGGTTATGTGATATTTGATAATTTTTCATTAATTTATATTCAAAATATATTATATAAATATTCTTTTATTAATTGATTCATCATAAACTCAGTAAATAAAAGAATTTCTCGTACAAGTGGCACGCATGGAACTTGTGTATATCCAGAAATAAATGCCTATGCATATGGAAAGAGATATCATATCAAAATTTGTTGAACTTTATACGCCTCTAAATTCTTTCCCATTTTCAATTGAGGACGAAATTTTGAAGTTACAACTCTGCCCTTTATAGCATGTTACTTGCGTCTGGCTCAATATGGAAAACTAGTTCAAGATTAGCATTACTTCATACTACTTCGTTTACGTACTTTTTAAAGAAAAAAGGAAAAATTCATATTTGCACCCTACACTTTTATTATTTTCGAAAATTGCCTCATCCACTCTTATTTATGAACATTGTATCCTTGCACTTCTATTTGTACACACATTAACCCTTAATTTAACAGCAGTGAGGAACGTGAATCACACATGCTGTTAAGTGAGAGTATGTCTTAACAACAGCAAATTGACTAGGATTGGATAGTGGAAGAATGTAGAGTACATGTCAAATATCTATATGTGAAAGTAAATAAAAAAAAAAATTGAAGTTAGTTTGGTAATTTTGAGAAGCAGAAATTCCTAGATCCTGCATGACCTCTTTTTCCTCCTCCTCTCCACCGGCTTCATCCTCACCACTGCAATCCACCACTACCATCATTATGTCACACCAACAACACTCCTACCATCACTCTACCTCCACCACGAGACTCACAACTCCATTGCCAAAAATTCGCAAGCAAACCTATAGCAAAGTAGGATAATCGGTGAAGTTGATGATCGTCCTTGACTTTGATTTGCTTGTGTCTCAACCAAGTTATTGGTGACCGTCCTTTGTCCTCTTGCTTGCTTTTTATCTATGGTGCTTACTTCGCCTTTGAGGAAGTGCTTTGCTGCTGGTTGAGGTTGCTTGGAATGCTATTGTTGGAGAGTTTGAGATTGGCATTAGAAACACTGGTTGCGAAGTAGAGCAACCGTGTCTGAACCTAAAAGGACTAATACTGAATTTGAAGTTGATCCTTAATTGGTTAAAAACCTGACTTTCATCGATTTGCCCGTATCTTCTTTCATGAGCGACAGCAATATAGATTGATTAGCTCAATCACCTCCTACTTCCATTACTAAGTATCAGTTGTTCGAACAATCACCTCTTACTTCCATTACTAAGTATCGGCTGTTCGAACACTTTACAAGCAGTTCCTCAAGTTGTTGTGTCTCTGCTATCACCTAGTCGAAGTGAGTCTCATGGGTTGGAGCCCAATAGATTCAAGACAATCTTCAAACTCTTGCAAAAACCCTTCTCCACTCTAAGCATGACCTACCACCTTGATTTTCCCAGGAAAATAATAATCAATAAAATATCTTTATAAAACCGTTTTTAAGAGTAGTATGGAGAGATTTTAGCATAAGAGATGAAAATGAAGTGGATTTGTTCTAAGAGGTAAAAATCTTGTACACGAAGGAGAGAAGTTTACGGTCTTAGCCAAGGTCATGTATAACTCATACTTTACCTGTATGCCTACGATCTGTCAAGACAATCAATGAAAATTACTTTTGTTAAATTAGAGGTTGATGTGTATATAAATAGAAGTGCAAGAATACAATATCCAAAGATAGGAGTGAAAAGGGGCAATTGTCAAAAATGATAAAAGTGTAGAGGGCAAAATATGAATTTTTTCTCTATATATATAAAATGCCAATGCGTAGGACTCATCTAAAGTTCTTTTTTTTTTTTTTTTTTTTTTTTCGATTCGTTTAGCTGAAAATAATAAATGCGAATTGGGTTGAAACAAGTGGGTACGATTGGACTAGAAAGAAAGATGGCCCTTACGTTATGTCTCAACCCAGCTAGCATTTTGTGGCTTGCCCTTTTAATTTGGTTCAACAGTAAAAGATGTACAACCAAATTTATGACCGGCCCCATTTTGATACTTGAAATCTTCCCATTTTGACTTTCTATGGCGTTAGATTATGACTAGAATGGATCCTCCCATCCATACTTGAAACCATACCCATTCATCATTAAATAAACTAGGAAAATGACCCATCTCTCTGATCCACACCCCACACTCTTTTCCCAAAAGTAGTACAGTAATCGCAGAATGATGAAGCAAGAATATATACATTTTGAGATATCCACCTCCCCAAGTCAGCAAATACATTAAACCAAGCTCAGAAGAAAAGTCACGGCGGACTTCTTGCAGGGTCTAGTCACCAGTTTTTACATATATCTACATAGCTACGCTATCAAAAACTAATTTATCTCTATAGCTGGGATAAAGTAACTACTAGCCCATTAACAGAAACCATAATGATAAACAAGCCATACATATGTTACATTAAGGGAAGCAGACATTTAGGTACTGGTATCTGTTAGTCATTTGCAGACAGTCTTCAGTCTCTTTGCAGCTTGAACAAATCCCACAATCACCTGCAACTCGTCCATTTGCTTCAACACCAAAAAAAAATCCGATAACAAATCCCTTCAGTTTTTAAATCAAAGAAACTGATAAAAGTTGTGAATTTAAGCTATAGCTACAGCAACCTTACCAAATTTGTGGTAAAATGTTGATTAAAAACAAAAATGGACCATGCAATCTTACAAGTACCTGGGACATAAAATGCCTCTGGACAACATCTACTAGCTGCTCTTTAGATGGGTTGGGGATAGCATCCACCTGCAAATAAAATACAATTTTCAAATTAATTAAGACACAAGGTAGGGTATATGGTACAGGCAGTTGTATGAAAGAATATGATGGACCCTCAATCAGAAAACTCACAAGATTGAATTGTCTCCAATATCTCCACAAGGCAGCCATCTCCAATTTGCTAAGGTCAACTTTCTGTGATGGAAAGTTCATAATAACAAAAGGATTTGATACTAAATACATTTTAATTTATTCTCTTAATTAAGTCGCAGATAATAGAGGAAACATTATTGATGATTGAATAGAATCGCTAAAGATCATATACCATGGCCCCACGATGTGTAGAAACTGAGCCCTTGGACTGTGAGTCACAAGAGAGAGACCTGCTCATAGTCTTGTGAGATGATCCTGTTGATTTATGCATCCTATGCCTTGATCTATGGGACTTTTGGGTATCATCGGATGCTGGAAATATCAGGGATAGCACAACAAGAATTAAAAAGGTGGTGGGCCTAATTAAAGGATAAAAAAAGGAAACAAGAGAGCTTTTCCAATAGTGAAAGTTAAAGGTGAAGACCGAACGGATCCTATGCACCATATAGTCTCTTTCCAATCAAAAAAACATTTTCTTAAAATCCGCAGTTAGGGTCCAATAAAACACTTAATCACAACCTTGAATTAGAACCATTTATGACTGGAGTTCAAGGTGAGGACTAATTAGTAATAGAACTAATACAATAACTTGGTTATGCTACTATGAGGCTAAATCAGTAAGTTTGGATAAATCAAGTATTTGATAAATGGCTTGTCAATCTACTTCCACTTTAAGAACCTTTTTTGTTTCTACATCAATTTCTCATTTCAGTTCTGTATGAACCATTCAGAACTGGGGTGTCCACAAAACTAAGAGACTATAGCCTACATGACAATTCTCATAGGATTAAATTAGCTAACCACACTTACCCAGATCAGACCCATTCCACTGCAGATTATCGAATTCCAGGTCATCATCCTCTTCGTTGCCAGTGGGAGCCTCGATCACACTAAGGGCATTTCTCTGTAGCTTTACTTCTATGCCATTTGTAAGAACCTGAAATTTTAGCAATGGGATAGTCCAAACATTAGACTTCAGAACCGAAGTAAATGACTAATGTAATAAATTGTACGAGGTGGTAGACTCGCAAGTGGTCAGAAATCAAGATGAGAAAGTGGGGAAAGAAAGAGTGGAAGTCAGCTCTTGTTAAGTTAATCAAAGAAGTTCTGCTCCGGAGTTCAACTTACCATATGCATTTAGTCATTCATAATTAAATTCAGAATCAAGATGAGCCACAAACTAAGGCATAAAGGCTCACCGCTGTGAAAAAAGAAGAATCAAAATGAAATTATTTTCCCAAGAACATAGAGCTAGGTGAGAGAGGGAGATGTCCAAAAGATATCAGAAGAGCCAAAAGTAGAGTAAAATAATCCAAAATACCGGCTTTATTGTCATCAAAAGATGTGCTAAGACAAGAGAAATTACATATTCAGCATAAATTCAAAAAACAAATTGAAAGGCCCTTCAAATCACAAACGGTCAATTTCAAAGACATCCCAGGAAGCAAAATTCTTTTTATGTTTAATAATCAATCAAGCAAAGAAAGCTCTATGAGCAAACAAGAAATAAAATTTAGCAATGCAATCATGCAAGTAAGATTCCAGAATAAAGAGGGAATATGAACTAATTTAATACAATAGCAAATGTATTGAATTACAAACATATGTGAAAAATCCAATAACCCATCATGAGGAGCTAGAAAGCAACTCAAGCACTATGGCAACTGAACCACTAAGAACAATAAACACAATCAAAGGGGAAAAAAGCAATGAAAACAAATTCAGACAAGACAGTAAACAACATTAAAACACCAATTTTAAATCCCACGATCCAAAAGTACAATCAAAAGACTAGATCCATTAGTAAAAATGCACATGCAATGAACCCCCATTACCCAGAACCCGGAATTGTAGCTTGAAATCAGTATAAACCACCTTAATTATCGCTAAAACTCCACATCTTAATTTCTTTTTAATCCAAAACAACATTATGCAATAAGAATTCAAATCATCTTTGAAAAAGACACTCATACACCATACTTGAACTTAAACAAAAACCTAATTTTTTTAAGTAATCACAAAAAGCAAATAAAATCAAAATTTTTAAAAAATAAAGTTAAAAAAAAAACCTGCTAAAACTGACCCACATTGCCCAAACACGCCACTTAAACACCCCAAGATGAATACTTTAAAAGAATAAATATTCAAGCTTTCCATAAAATCAATCACAACAATGAAACCCATTTGCCCATAAACCTCCCCCAAGGGGGGAAAAAAAGGAATGGAAGGAATAATAATACCAGCCAATGCCAACCGCCAAGGCCAACAGCCTTCTTGACGACACCCTGAAGACCAACAAGCACCGACTTGGTCCTGTTATTTCCGGTCACCACCACTTTAGTATGACGTGGCAGCACGGAGAGCTCCTCCTCGCTGCTGTCCCCATAGCTCTGCAACTGCGAAAACCCTCCATTCACTGAACTCTCCACAGCCTCCAGCATTATTCTTCCTTTTTCTTTTTTCTCCTTGCTGTTATTCCAACTCAGTGAGTCAAAAAAACGAGTCGAAATTACAGCATCAGAACTCAAACCGACAATTGAAATGAAGATCACGCATTGCTGAGTGTGTTGGTGGAGGTTTTGGAGATGAAAAGTAGTCAAATTTAGGAGAAATTTCGGATTTTTTATGATAGAAGAAGCACACAGGCAAGAGAGAGAGAAGAGTGTAGTTGTTTTTTTGTGTGTGAGAGAGAGAGTGTGGTTATGTTTATTGGTTATGCTGCTATGAATCCCGACGAAGATGGATTGGCCAATGGTGTAGCACCACGTAGGATGGGGAGAGGGGGGGTTTCGTTAATCATGCACTTGTAAGGGGACGTTAAATAAAAACCACCACTCGGTTTTGGATTATAGGAGTAGTTGTTTAAACAGCAGGTTGTCGGTCCTACCTAGTACTAGTAGTGGCGTGATGGACTTTCTCCAAATTACGATCGTACCCTTCCCTACTTTTTATTTCTTATTTTATATTACAAATAGAAAAGGTAAAGTACATTTTGCATCCTTGTAATCTCACATTTTTATCATTTAAGATACGTGTAATTTTTTTTTTTTAAAGGATCTGTATTTTTCACTGTTAAACAAATTAGCATAATCTTAATTTTTCAAATTGAGTATGACAAAAAAAAAACAAAAATTTCCAAATTGACAGAATTCTAATCTAATGATTTCTAAATTTTATGAATGATAAACAATAATTCTTCAAATCAACATAAAGTACAAAGAATTACTGTTGAATAATTGAAATTTTGTTCATCATTCACAAGGTTATAAATTGGTGGATTCTAATTCTATTAATTTGAAAAATTAGGATTAATTAATTTAGAAAAGAAAAATAGGGTTAATAAAAGATGGAAATCCTTTTTTTTTTTTATTTTTATCATATTAGCCTCTATAAGACTCACTATAATTCATCTTAGTGCCAAATCAATAACAATTAAAAACATTACTTGATTTTGTCTTAATTCCTTTAATGACAAAAATCACATGCCTTATTTTTAAAAAATGATATAGACCCTAAATGATAAAAACATAAAACTGCAAGGGCATACAGTGCACTTTACCCAATAAAATAATAATAAAAAAAAAAAAAAAGATGTTGCTAGTTGGGGTGGTTTGAATTCGAATTTGCCAGTCTACACATGTTTCAGTTCAACCTACCAAATATTTGTTTATTCCGATTATTGACAAGTTGCATTTTATTTGTCAACAAACCATATCTTTTGTGTCTCCATGAGTAGCCCACTTAAGGAGAGTAAAATTCGAACTCTATTTTCCTCTGTTCTCCTTCTTATGGTTGGAGAAATCAAACTATCTCTAATACTGTTAAAAAAAAAACCATATCTTTTGTGTAAAAGGGTTTTGATAGTTGTGGAAATAAAACGTCTTGAGTTTGATTTTGTTCCTTATTAATATGATTAAATTTTTATTTTTGTTAATAAAAATTAACAAAAAATTACTTTAATTATATAACTTATGATTTATCGCTGTTCTAATAAAAAATATTAATTATTCTGAACTCTTTAATATTTATCGCATTTAATTAAGTTATCTTTCACTTTTCAATATTATACTAAATCATTATTCACATTTATCACATTATATTAGAAAATCTTTTTAGCATTAATAAAAAATATTCTAGTCAAAAGTAAATTTAGTATTTTATTGAGTTAATTATTATAAACTCGTTAGTGTTTATCATATTTAATTGAATTGTTCATTACTTTTCAAAACATTATATTAAATCATCTTTTAAATTTATTTCATTATACTAAAAAGTTATTTGACCGTTTATATGAATTTAACAAAAATAACTATGTAATGTAACTGGACAATTGTGAAGAAGTTTATAATATAATTTCAAAATGTAAGGAATAACTTAATTAAATATGTCAAATATTAAGAGATTTATAGTAATTGTCTCAATGAAAAAAATCTAAAGAGAATATATATTCAATTTGAAATATTTACCTTCACATTTAATTAGACTTTTTTATAAAAACTTTGCATTGAATTATGAGCTAGGTATTTGAATCAGTTAAATTATTTTTTAAAATATCCAATCAATATAAAATTTCACAGTGACAAAACTTTTTGATTTACAAAAATTAGATTCAAATTATTTTAAATTTTGGTTTAGATAAAAGCATTTTAGGTAATTGGGAAGCAGAAAGCAAGAACTTTCTTTGTGAAGAAAGATAAGGCAGCTTCTTTTTTGGAAGGACGTAGCTTAATTTTGGAAATACCGTGTAACGCTACAAACAAATGGAACGTAACGGAAACCGGAAATCCATCTGCAGGGTCCACCTGTGTAAAGAAACTCTGCTCGCCGTCGGTGTTGTCTTATCCGACATCAGACTCCAAGCAATATTCTTCGTTCAAATTTTTTAATCCAATTTTTTTATATATATTAAAAAATATAAATAATATTATTAACATAATTAATTTTATATATTTTTTTAAATATATTTTCATGCTCACATTATAATAAATAGTTATAAATATCTTTTTAATATAAAATTAAAAATAATTAATATTACAAAATTAGTTAATATAAACCAAATAAATAATTTAGTAAGCCAAAATTTTAAATTTTTTACTAAAAAATTCATTTTGAAAATACAAGTCAAATAATTATAATTTATTAAAATTTTTTATCAATATTAAATACAAGTCAAATAATTATAATTTATTAAAATTAATTTTATTTAATTTTTTAACAAATATATTAAATATTTGATTTTATAGATTTTTTATAATAATATATTAAATAAGAGTATAATGAATAATTAATAAATTAGTTATAATATAAAAAATAAATTGAATTATATTTTGAGAAGTATAAAAAAATTTATATTGAAAATTTAAGATGGTGAAAGTATTATTTTTTTATTTTTTCACCAGAATTTCCCGCCATAATTGAGCTACATCAACCGTCCATTTTGGATGATCGCAGTTTCAGCCGTTGGATTGAAAAGTCCTTGGCTGCAACATGTTCAATGATCACAAAGTTGAAAGAAGGGGTGGACCTTTTGAACACCTTGGCATAAAGCAAACCTCAAAAATTTCACTGTTCTATCTGTGTATTGGTGAGCATGAGTACTAAATATATTGAATTAAATTGATTATTTAAATTAAAAAAATTAAAATTAAAAAATAACTGAATTGATCTGAACTATAATAATAATAATTTCAGACGATTCGATAATCGAATCAAATTGAATTGAATCCATCTGAATCATTATCCAAAATTGACGTGTGTGTATATATATATATATATATATATAACTAAACTTATTTTTTGTAATTTTAATTTTTAAATATATATGCATATATATATATATATATTTATTTCTAATTACATATATACATAATTTTTAAATACTTATATATATATATAAAAATTTTTATTATAAATTTAATTTTTTAAATATATATATATACACACATGTGCATATGTATTTATATATTTTTAAAATACATATGCATATATATATATATTATTTTTTATAAATTTATATATATATATATATATATATATATATATATATATATATATATATAAACTCTGTTTTTTATAAATTCACCATATAGTTGAAAAATTATATAGGGAGAAAATAAAAAAAAGAGAGAAAATAAATTTTATTTTTTTATTTTATTTTTCCTCCTCATATTTAGATAAAAAATGGAGGAAAGAAAATTACCATCTTATATATTTTCTATTTTACTTTTTATTTAAGAATATAAATGATATCTACTTACTAAAATAAATTAGAGAGAATAAAAAAATTAAACAATAAATATTTCAATATTAAACAAAACAAAATCAACACTTTCAAAATTATAATTATCCAAATTGTCGGATGAACTAAACATTAATACATATAATCCTAATAAATATTATCATACATTTATATTAAATATTAATTCAAGTAAGAATCTATCAATACTTCTTAATTTTTTTATGGACAAAATTATTAATTTACAAAAATTGCCTCTAATTTTTCATATTTTCTATCCTTTTTAGAGATAAAAATAATAAAGGTAAAATACTAATTATTTTTTCCCTCATATTTTCCTTCATTTTTCCAAATTAAGGAAAATTATATTTCTCCTTTATTTCCCTATTTATTTAACTCTCTCTTTTATTTTTCTCTATTCTAAACATTGAGTTAATGTTTAAAAAAATCTAAAATATTCAAACAATTAAATTGAACCAAACAAAAAATGGGTTCAATTTCGGACGGATATTTTTTATTTAAGTTCAATGCTAGGTCCTTTATTTTTCAAATAACTCATTTCTAATTTGATTTCGAATCATTTCAAATGATTAATTCAGTACTGGACCTTAATCCCGCGGGTAGCAGAGGCAGTACACACTACGCACATGATTCATCACATCCGTTGATATTCACAACTTTTTGCAGTAGTTAATCTGACAAATGCAAACATCGTATTTTAATGCAGTAGTGAACCACAGTATCAATACTCGTGGGTTCGGACAAATAATGCAGTGCAATCAGAAAATATTATTTATTTCTTTGAGATTAGCTGAATTTGTTGATCTGTGCGCTACTTCCAAGCTCGCATAAAATATGCATTCATACAGTAATTTTTGTTTATAATTTTATTGATTATTTTTTGGAAAAAGTAATATCTATATTGTAAATTGATGACAATACAAAATTATTTAAATGATCTTTCTACATTGATCTTTAATTTTTTACTCAATTGATAGTTCAGATAATGATTTCTTATAATAATAAAATTATTTATAATTGTTAAAAATAAGTATGTCTATTAAATTTAATTTTCAAACGATTGAAAAAAATCACATTCATATATTTCTATATATAGTAATTTATGCATAACTAATTAAAAAATAAATTAATTATCGGCTAAATATATAAACTAATTGATATAATTATTCACAACAATGAGAAAAATATCTAATTAGTTATAAATTTATTCTTTTAATGGTTAAATTTTATTGGGATCAAACATAAAACATATTATCATAGAGTTATAGTAAAGTTTTAACAAGTTAAATCTCAAAAATATTTATCATTGGGATCAAAATTAAAATTTTATCGAATCAAGTTTCAAAATAATTATTAGTGGTGGAGTTAAAAATAAATTGTAACTGAGTTCAAATGCTTAATTCGTAAAAATTTTCACAGGCTTATTCAAATTTTATTAAAATTAACTAGGGCTAATTGACCCACTGAATACCAGGCGGCTATTTCATTATTTAGAATTAAGATCAAAATTAATTGTTTTTTATGTACAAACACAAAGAAATATAGTAAATTAATGGACAATGCAAGAATACTAAATTATTACTTAAATCTTAAAAAAAAAAAATTCACAGTATTTGTCATACAAATCTGGAGACATAGAAGGTAAAATTAAATACCCAATTAAATTAAAAATGCTACATATCGAGTTGATGGAGAATCACTAAAAACGCATTTAGATAAACACTTTGAATATATACAGGTGGAGCTAAAAGAAAGATCCAAATTTGCATATTCACCACAAATATCTAGTGGCGATTTCTCCTAATTAAAAGAAAAAACAAAAAGTAAATCAAATTTCACCTATCAAATTTGAGAGATATATTATTATTTATTGTTATAAGATAAAACTTAAAAAATATTTTTTGATCCTTGTAAATTCTGCCTTTTGGCCGTTCTAATATATTTGATGCTTTTGACCAAAAAAAACAAAAAAAGGATTTGTGAAAAAACAAAAGATGAGAAATGGACTCTTTTAGACTAAAGATAGCGGAAATTAAATTGAACATCTAAAGATTTTCAAATCCTTAATATGAAGTATTTTCTTATTGAATTGATATCTGATTAACTCTAATTTTATCAATTATGATTTTGAAAAGATAGTTTAGCAACCGTGACATTTTCAATCTTAAAGCATCACTTTTTAATTTATAATATAATATACAATTATATAAGGTTTTATATATTTATGTTATATTATTTACCTAATTACTCAAATATCTAAGCTTTTATTTTAAAAAATTATTTGTTATATAATTTTCAGAGTTTATAAGAAGTAAAAAGAACGAAAATGAATCTCACTAGAAATTTACACATTATGTCTTATGGTTCACGTATCCATCCATTTTGTACAGGAGAGAGAGAGACAGAGAGGTCGTGGCATTGGGCAGATAACCCCACCGCAAGGTGTGATAGCGAAAGGAGACAAGACATTGGGCTCCACCATCTAAGTACTTTATTTACACTCACTTTTCTTCATCTATAGCTGCAAACCAATTTGTTGCCCATAAAATTTCCATCCTTTTTTATTTGGCACATCCCTATCCCTCCTAATATTCCAAGTTCACATGAAATTTGGTAAAAAGTAGGCCAATGATCGTGTTTGTTGAAATATTTGATCAGTTAAGTCACATAATTTTTTTCATTTTAAGGTAGGCAATGATTTTTCAGGCTGCGTCCCACTCCCGCCAGGACAGAAGAACAGCTTAACCCAAAAATTTCATGCGGCCCCTCCACCCTCCAAAACAAGAAAATATCCCTTCAAATTAAATTATTAATTAATATTATTCCCACACAATTGTTTTCTACTGAATAAAATGAAATACTCAAGTAAGGACCACCCAAATTGACCCTGCAATTTTTGCCATGTGAACCAATCTCAACATGGGTACATTGGTTTATTCTCAATTGCTTTTTAATAGTTACACATGAGAGATCAGGTCTATTAATCAGATACCTTATTGTTCAATACATTCCATGCACACATTCAATCGCTTCCTTATCTACTAAGGATGAAAATGTTGATGCTTCCCTTTGGGGGAGCTTGACTTCAACCCAGTACTAAATTAAATCATATTGGACATGTGCATGAGGATGAATTAGGTAAAGAGTCACCCTTTTTTTCTTTTTAATTTCTATAATTCGGCTACATAATTTGGTTCCCAAGGAGTTTTATATTTTTTTTGTTAGGTGTAGTTAGTTGGGTTTATTTAGGGAAAGATTTGTTGTGGCAAATCTTTGTGGGGCATATGAACTGCCGAGCAGGTCATCATCACTGGCCAAAATAATAAAGGCCCCTATTTGTCAGTCCACCAAGTTTCTTGAACATTATATCTTTCTGCTTATAAATGAATTTCCACAAACTGGGTATGATGCAATTGCATTTAATGAATGAAACTCTACTTCATTATTCCAATCTTATGAAAGTGAAAATAAGATTGTCAGTTATAAGGAGAAATTATTAGATGAATTTGTGGACAAATACATAATCCATATTCTCTCACGAAAATGCAATATTCATTATCTATGATTTCGGGTTGATTATTATTGCTTGTGCTGGAATGACCTAGTAATTTCCTGTTAGGAGTGAACTTATATTTGTTCTTTGGCCACAAAACAACTTTTATGAGTCTGAATTCATATTCTAATCAGAGATAGTTCAAAGACCATCAGTTTTGCTGTTGCTCTCTGCCCCTCTAGCCTATAATAGTCTAGTTGCCAAAAATTCCTGTCAAAAAGGTCCAGCCCATTGCAGTAGAACATCTCTGAACAGCAGCACTCAACCACAAGAAAGAAGAAGTTTGTTCTTTATTAAGTATTTTCTTTAGTACAAAATAAGCAGGAAGCTTACAAGAGGAAAATATGCACAGGATAAATATAATCATTGCAAATAACCAAGTAATCAATTTCCTCTATCCAACTGTTTGTATTGTATCCATCAAACAATACCTATATCTATGAGACTTTCTATCTCTGAATTCATTAGTCAGCAAAACAGAAAAATAATCTATTTCCTCCTACATGGAGGCTTCTGCTCCTGACCTAATTAATGTTGAAATAAAACTAAACATAGAAACGACGTTAGCCCATTAGCTAATATTATTTATTTATATACCCACGCCTATAGGTGAGAAAATTAGAAGTGGAAGTAAAATGGCATGAAGCACATATACTTCTTCTTAAGTTTTTTCGGTCTACCCCTAGCAACCTTTCTTTCTCCATTATGAGGTGGAAGGTGATGAGTAGATGATGTGCCTACATCATGAGATTTTGATGGACCCTCATCCCTGTAATCTGCTACATGCTGTGAAACTACATTAACTAGATCTTCACGGTGTGGGGATGAACCAGTTCCAAGAGTTTCAGTTGTAGGAGGCTTCCTTTCTTCAGTGCTGACACTGCTTCTGGTATGCAATAGCATCAATCCCGCTAGCAAAGGAAAAAAAAAAATCCTGTTATTGCTTCTGGTATGCAAGTATTTTCTAGTTCCAAGAAGACAATCCAATGGTCAAACCTTGGACCCCCAGTGCGAATTGGAGATTATTTGCACAAAAAGAAAGCTACCACACAACCTATGGAACAAAGTTGACTGTATTTTTTTGTCAAGGGAAATCAATTAGCATGTATCTTACATCAGTTGTGTTCAGCAGAAGTTTCAGCACATGTCTGCTTTTGTGGAGGATAGAACAAAGAGGTACCTTGATTGGGTGCAATGTAGGTTTTTCGGGAAAATATGGAATGGAAAGAAACTGATCGAGAGCAAACTTAACATAGCCAGTGATGCAGGCAAATTACTACTTGACAAACCTGGAGATGGCGGAACCATAATGACTTCATTTGGTGTAAAAGATGCAGGGACACTGAGATTGCAATTCTCTTCCTTTTGTGACTGTTGGTCAAATTTTGAATCTAATTCTTGCAACAAAGAATATGAATCAAAACATTCATCTGATGTCATGGTCAGGCAACTTGAATTATCTGAACTTGAAGAAGGTGATGCTGGAGTATCAAGATCTTGCAGTTCCAAGTAGTCCCCTCTGGAAAAGTAGTCAATCTCTGATAGTGGTAGGTTTCCTACTACATAATTTGGAGGTTCTCCTGCCACAGCCAAAGTTTCTATTTCAACGTCCTTTTCCACCTACAGTAATATTACTAGGCTTCAACAAACAAAGAGAATCATAGGGAATAACATATGTTGTATAAGCAAGTGCAACATTCCGAATGTCTTTTCTTTTAGATGTACATTGAGCTATGAAATTGCTACAAATATTACTGAGATTTCACTTAGTGGCAGAAATTTAAAGATATTAGTGAATTTGATTCTTTGCATGGGAAATTCTTCATTAATTATTTACCCAATATTCTCTGTTGTTCAGTAACTTCAACTTTAGAGAGAGTGCTATAACCATTTTACAATCGCAAATAGTATTTAATTATGGAGTAATGATGCTATAAACCTTTAGGTAGCAACTAACATGGCAGCTCTAATATGTATTACCAAGAATTCAGTGTCTAAAATCTTTCCTTCCTGCCAATAATTCAATTAATTTCACTATTATGTTGTACCAAATATGATTGGAAGAAAGGTGCAGTATCCAGCCTAATTATCTAAAAACATAGCATTAGGATCAAGGTTGACAAACCACATGTTTGCTGGAGGAACCATTGGTAGGATCATCGCAAGCCTTTGGAGCAACTGAACCTGTTGAGTGAATGAGATTTTCACAAGCAATACGGAGGCTACCCATTTTCTGCTGCTTTTTATGATCTATGCCTTGTTCACCACCAAGAAAGACTCTAAATAGCAAACTGGCTTCCTGCAAAATGTCCAACCAAACTGGCATTTGACTGGCAGGTTGGGAGGAGAAGGTAAAAAAAAAAAAAAAAAAAATCATTTAATAAGGATAGATAGATGGTATATTCTATAAGGTACCTTCACTTTGCTGTTTCCACAAAGTCTCTTTTGAGTTATCCAGTATTTGTGCATCAGCCAATCAGTTTTATGCTCATAAGGCATTTTGCCCTCACAAAATTCAAGAGTTGTCCTCCAACCAATGATGGCAGAGTTTGAGAATAGTATACATGCCTCTCCTTTGATCTTCCAGAATCCAAGTTCTAGGGCCTCATTCACCTTGGAGCGAACCAAGAACCATATTCCATCTGCAAAACCTAGCAACTTTATCAGCTTTGCCATTGTAATATCATGATGATATTAACATGATAATTTTAGTAGCAACCGAGCATGTTGATGTTAGCACATAATGGAATGTCTTAAGGACACAGCCAATAATGCATGTAAAAGAAATTGGATGAGATTGGACAAAGCTACAAACGGGTCATGTCACCAAGATTTTTGCTTCCTAAGGTGTTTTGCATGCTAGATAACTATAATCCTACTTGTTTATTGACTAGATAATCAACTTATTTGCTTGTGAATGTAGAATAAATAATAAGTTTAAGCTATATGTTAGGTTACAATTTACAATAGAACAAGAGGATAAAGATGCCTGCTTATTCAGATCGCAAATGGCAAATTGCAGTATCATGAATAATTTAAACTATCCAACTTTGATAATCTCATACGCTCATTAAAAGAAACTCTGACCTGGTAAATTTGATGGCTCATAGTCAAACGGATTGATATCAGTGATCACATTGCCAGGAAGAGGGTATCCACTTGCCATTTTCTCCAAAGAGATAAAGAGCTCCTCATTAGTACAATCATATCTGATATCAGGAAGTGGGGCAATTGGAGGACACATCATCATAACTCAAAAGAAACAACGCTTATACCAAAATCGCTCTCCCTAGTCCCATTGTAAAAAAGAGGTCAGGAAAGTCATAAAAGCAAAATAAAATAAGAAAATGAGATGGTGAATCATCTATCATCCAGATGCTGATCATTCAAACAGAACAAATGAAATGGATCATACAATCAAGGAGATGACATGCTTATAGTTTCAACGTCAATACATGAGTAGAATTCACATTCATGAAAGTACGCGCATTGACTACAAACTCTACTCAAGATATCACCACGAGCTTGCAAAGAAAAGATATAGAAAGAATAGCAAACAAAAGATCAATAAAAATTCTTCTCATTTTAATTACAGAATCAATTTGAAATACGAAACCTCACGACTCAATTTAAACAATAATAGATAGTAACAAACTCTTGATTCGATAACCCATAATCTAATTCCTTTGAATGAAACAGACACATACACATGTATCAAAGGTGGAAATTCAATTACTAGAGTGGAACATGATAATCCCTCATATGTGATCCTTAATATATGGCCTAATTATACTTAGCCATGCTCTTTAAAGTCAATTTGATAATACTGCAAATTGATTAAGAAGTCTCAAACAAAAAATTGATTATGTTAACTTTAAATTCATACCAGAAGAACAAGGAAAAAAAAATCTCAAATTTTCATGATAAAATTGCAAGAGTTTAAGGTATTCAGTCATTCAGAAGGAACCAAAACCTTAGTGAAGTTGAAGAGAACCCACTATAAGATATTGACCTATCCATTGGATTCTAAGGAAATGAAGGAGAAAAGGAGTGAAGAAACACAAAAATCCAACATCTAAGACCCTGGGAAACCACAAACCTCAGACATAGGCATTTTGGTTTTCTGGGTACATAGGATTGAAAGTTCTGTTCTTTGTTGTCCACTTTTCTCATGAACCAAACAAATTGTTCATAAATTAAAATAGCTAGTTACCATGAAGAAGGTTTTGAAGGATACCTGGTACACTCCGTCAAGTCACAAGCGCGTTGTATCTGTTCCATGAAAATCAAAACCCGGCAATCAAAACCAAGGAAAGAAAACACAGTTCTGATTAAACACACAATCAAGCTCGTGATTATTAACTCTTTTGATTTCTGATAAAAAGAAAAGTGAAATGGAAAAAAATATAAAATAAAAACTGAAGTAAAAAAAAAAAAAAACTTTTGTTCCTACGAACGGGGACCCAATAAAAACCAAAACCTTCACCAACCATTGCCCAGGTACACGAATGCTTTTCTTTCGTTTTCCAATGAATATCACAACAAAAATTGAGCTTTTCCTTTTCTTTTGTTTTCCCATCAACCAAACAAGCGATTACCACCTTTAGAAAGATTTGCGCGCTAAAGTGAAAAGTGGAATATGCAAAAAATAGAATATTCAATGAAACTAGCAACCAACTAATTCCAAAAGAAACATTTTCCCGAAAAAAAAAATCCAAACAAACAAAATAAAACCTTACTTAATAAAGATAAAAAAAAATTGCAGAGAGGGTAATGGACTAATGATATGTTAAGCTCTAACCTCAAGATGGTAGAGCAGAGAGAATAACCAAGAAATTCCTCTTTATTTGCATGTACGACACTCTATTTATAGCGGAAGAAGGGACAGTGTCACCGTTAGTTAACCATGGTTAACTACTTGCTCAGCACACCGCGGTTCTTGTGTCATCAGGCCACTAAGAAGTGACCATATGGTCTATCGTCATTGGCCAACTGTGATTGGCCCTCTTCCATAAAGCTGGTCCCTTCTTTGAAGTTTCTGTGCTTAAAAACCCGCATTGTTTATTGGTAAATGCGTGATAATTTGATCGAAACGGTGACAGCAATGGAAAACAATTTAGTATGTCAGCTGAGTTCCCTGTTAGGATGATGGTCCAACGAATCTTTACCATAGATTGATTCTCTTTTATTACTCCTCCGTCTTCGTTTTACACATATTAAAATATATATATATAGATAATGTGGTTAAAATAATTGATTGTATATATATATTTTTTAAATATATTCTCAAATTTGTATTAAAATAAATAATAATAAATATTTTTTAAATGATTAATTTTTAATATAAATTAAAGATAATTAATATTGCAAAGTTAAATAATATAAATTACATATTTTTTTCGTCTTAATATTATAAATTAATTTTTTACACAATAATTAAGAAAATTGGGTTTTATTAGTTAATAGTCATTTTTTTAATTAAAATAGCTTTTTATACTATTTATTATATTTTCTTAAAAATAGATTCTTGAAAAAAACAAAAGACTATATAATAAAAATGGTTTTTCATTTTTGCTATAAAATTTTATTAGTCACATAATATTGAAATATTAAAAAAGAGATATAGGAAATTGCAATTTGAAGCAATTAGAAAAGGTTTAACTATTAGTGTAGATATATTTAACAATTAATAAATGGACAAATTTGATAATTTATAACTAAACTAATATCTAATAAATATAGAAAGTAGTCTATTTTTGTGACTTCTAAAAAAGAAAATGTGGCCTATAATATTGAAATAGAGGGAGTAAATAAATTTAGCAAGTTAAGATTTTAAATTTTTTATTAAGAAAAATTCATTTTGAAAATATGAGCCAAACAATTATAATCTATAGAAGTTTACCACCAAACTTAATTTTGTTTAATTTTTTAACAAATGTATTAAATATTTGATGTTATAAATTTTTTATAACAATATATTTAATAGGAGTATAATGGATAACTAATAAATTCACTGTAATCTAAAAAAGAAAGTGACCAATATTGTTATTAATTATTATTGAGGAACTCCATCCATGAGTAGGTGTAAATTCTCTTTTACCCATCCGACAACACCATAATTTGCACAATTTATTTTAACATGTTATTTATTTAAAAATTTTAAATATATTTTATATATTTTTTATTTTAGGAGAATTTATGTTTTTAAAAATATAAATTAATAATATTATTTTATTAATTGACCTTTAAAATTTAAATAAATTAGTGTAATTTTAATATATTTAGATTTATTTTCATTATAAATAATTTAGTTTTTTACAATAAAATTTAAATGATAAATAATTATTCAAAATAAATAATAATAATAATAATAATAATAATAATATTTTTAGTAGAAAAATTTTAATGATTAAAACTTCAATATATTGAAGGATTTTTAAGAAGTTTAATAGATAAATAATAATTTTTCTTATAATCATGATTAGAAATAGTTAGTATTAGTAAATATGAGTATTTAATAAATAAATAAATAAAAAAGATCTATCACCAAAATATTTATAAAAAAAGATAAACAAAAAATTTTAGAGAAGTGGCACAATTCATTTTATTGTTACAAATTTATAAATATTTAACTTTACTATAAATAAGATTAGTTATGTATTACTGTTTTAAATAATTATCTATAATTGTTTATGAAAATTATTTCAGCATTATTTATTTTTATAAATACGGAGACATTTATATTTTCATTTCAAGACAATTTGTTTGTAATGGTTTGATTAATTAGGCAAGTTACAATATTGTACACATCTGTAATTTTGATTAAGAGTAAATATATATATCTATACTATATATAAGAGTAACTAATTAGGAAAAACTATTTTTGACATAAAAGGATATACAGTTTTTTTAAATTGACAATAATAACCTTCATTTTAATTAGATGGATAATATTTCTTTTATGTAATTAATTATTATTTTAATTTTAAAATTTATGATATTCAAAAATCTATCTATATCTATACTATTTTAAAAGTGACTAGGAAAATATTTCTTAAACCTAAAAAGATATAAAATATTTTTAATTTGGCAATAATAACCTTAAATTATAAATTTTAATTTGATGGGTAATTTTTTTTATAAAACTAACAGTTAGTTAAAACTTTAAAATTTCTAATTATTTAAAATAATTGAAATAATAAATAAAAATATTGATATCTTTATGTTAATGTTATTTTATTTTTTAAATACTTAAAATTTAAGATAAATATAATTTATCTATCTATACATATTATATATAAAGTGACTAATAAGGGAAAACTTTTTCTGGACACAAAAAGATATAGAACTTTTAAATTGACAATAATAACTTTAAGTTATAAATTTTAACTAATGGATAATATTTTTTATAAAATTAATTATTATTTTGATTTTTAAAATTTATAATATTTGAAATTTATATTATATTATTTATAAAAATAGTTAATTAAAAAATATTTTCTAGATATTAATTTTTTTGAATTGACAATAATAATAATTTTAAGTAATAAATTTTAATTGGATGAGTAATATTTTTTTATAGAATTAATTACTATTTCAATTTTAAAATTTGTAATTAATTAATGATGAGTGATGAAAATATCTTTTTTTATTTTTTTATGCTATTTTATTTAGTTTTGTTGTTACTTCTTCCATTCTATAATATCTGTCACTTTTTAAAAATATATATATTTCAATTATCTGTCACGTTTAGATATTTAATAAAATATTAATTATTTTTTCTATATTGTCCTTATTAATATTCTTAAAGTAATAATGAATTAGTCATTTGAATATTTCAAAATAAATAATTTAGTTATATTTACTTATTTTTTCTATAATTTGACTATTAAATATTTTTTTAATTTGTGTGAAACTCTAAAAAGTGACAGATACTATAGAACAAATGAAGTAATTTTGTATAACTTTTATCTTATTTAGTTTTAAAATTTGATTTTTTTGTCATTTTGTCTTAAATTTATTTTTGATTCACTTATTAATAAAAGATTATATTTATTAAAAAGTTTGTTTTATATGTATTTTAGAAAATTTTAATTATTTGTAACTTTACATAATTTATTTTCTTTATTTATAAGAATATAAATTTTAAAAATCAATTAATTTATATGTCTAATAATTATTTTAATTACGTGTAATGTATGTGTAGTAAAACTATAACAACCATTTGAGATATCTATCTATATATACCTCTATACCATATATACAAGTGACTAACTAAAAAAAAATTTGGACATGAAATGGTATAAAAATTTTAAATTGACAATACTAATCTTAACATATAAATTTTAATTGGATAAATAATATTTTATAAAACTAATTATGATTTTAATTTTTAAATTTTACAATTATTTGAAATAACTGAAAAAATAGATATTATTTCAATTTTTAAAATTTGTGATCATTTGAAATATCTATACTATATAAAAAAAGTGGTTAACTAGGAACAAATTTGCTAGACATAAAAGGGTACATAATTTTTTAAATTGACAATGATAACTTTAAAATATAATTTTAATTGGATAAATAATATTTTTTTCATAAAACTAATTATTATTTCAATTTCAAAATTTATAATTATTTAAAATAATTAAAAAATATATTATTTAAATTTTAAAAATTTGTGATTATTTGAAATATCTATACTCTATATAAAAGTAACTAACTAGAGAAAACTTTTTTGGACATAAAAAAGTATAAATTTTGAAATTGACAATAATAAACTTAAATATAAATTTTAATTGGATGAATAAAATTTATTTGTAAAGTAATTATTATTTTAAAATTTATAATTATTTGAAATAACTAAAAAAATAGATATTATTTTAATTCTTAAAATTAATGATTATTTGAAATAACTGAAGAAATGAATAAATATGTTTATATCTTTAAATTAGTGTTATGTTAGTTTAAAATATTTAAAAGCTAAGACAAATATAATCTAAATTCATAAATTTTTAAAATTAAAAAAAAAAACCAATTAATAATAAATCTATATTATTGATACTATATATAAAAGTAACTAATTATAGAAATTTTGTTTGAATATGAAATGGTATAAAAAAATTTTAAATTGACAATAATATTCTTAAGTTATAAATAAATTTTAATTGGATGGATAATATTTTTAATAAAACTAATTATCATTTCAATATTTAAATTTGTGATTATTTGAAATAACTAGAATAATGAATATTTTAATCTTTGAAATTTGTGATTATTTAAAATATTTATATTATATATAAAATGACTAATTAGAAAAAAATTTAGATGTAAAAAGTGTAAAACTTTTTGAATTAACAATAATAACCTTAAATTATAAATTTTAATTGAATAGTAATATTTATTTTTAATAGTAATTATTATTTTTAATTTTCTTCTATATTATATAATAAAAGTGACTAACTATAAAAAAACTTTTTTTGACATGAAAGGGTATAAAATTTTTCAAATTGACAATAATAATATTAAAATATAAATTTTAATTGGATAAATAATATTTCTTTATAAAATTAATTATTATTTTAAAATTTTAAATTATTTTAAATAATTGAAAAATATATATTATTTCAATTTTAAAATTTGTGATTATTTGAAATATCTATGCTATATTTAAAAGTGACTAAGTAGGAAAAACTTTTTTGAACATAAAATGGTATATAATATTTTAGATTGACAATAATAACCTTAAAATATAAATTTTAATTGGATGAATAATATTTTTTTGTAAAATTAATTGTTATTTCAAAATTTAAATTTTATGATTATTTGAAATAACTGAAAAATAAATATTATTTCATTTTTAAAATTTGTGATTATTTAAAATAACTTAAATAATTAATAAATATATTTATATCTTAAGTTAGTGTTACTTTATTTTTAAATATTTAAAAGGCTAAAAAAATATAATCTAAATTCATAAATTTTTGAAATTAATCAATAATAAATCTATACTATCTATATTATATATAAAAGTGACTAACTTGATAAATTTTTTGGATATAAAAGGTTATAAAACTTTTTAAATTGACAATAATACTCTTAAGTTATATATAAATTTTAATTGGATGGATAATATTTTTTTTATAAAACTAATTATTATTTTAATCTTTTAAATTTGTGATTATTTGAAATAACTAGAATAATAGATATTATTTTAATCTTTTAAATTTGTGATTATTTAAAATAGCTATATTATATATAGAAGTGACTAACTATTAAAAAACTTTTGTGGGCATAAAAGGTGTAAAACTTTTTAAATTAACAATAATAACCTCAAATTGAATAGATAGTATTTGTAATTATAATTTTTAAAATTTATATTTTTTGAATAATTAAAAATAGATATTATTTTAATATTTAAAATTTGATGATTATTTGAATTATTTGGAATAATAAATAAAGATATTTATATTTTAAGTTAGTGTTTCTTTACTTTTTAAATATTTAAAAGTCAATATAAACATAATATAAGTTCAAAAATTTTTAAAATTAAAAAAAAATCATTAATAAATCTATAATATATATACAATGTGTAAAAATGACTAACTAGAGAAAAATTTATTAGACATAAAAAGATATAAAACTTTTTAAAATTCACAATACTATTCTAAATTACAAGTAAATTTTAATTATATGAATATTTATTTTTATAAAACTAAATGTTATTTCAATATTTGAAATTTGTGATTAATTAAAATAACTAGAATAATAAATATTATTTTAATTTTTAAATTTTATGATTATTTAAAGTAACTGAAATAATGGATGAAGATTTTTATATATATAAATTAGTGTTACTTTATCTTCAAATATTTAAAAATTAAAATAAATATAATCTAAATTGAATTTTTAAAATTAAAATACAAAATTAATAAATGATAAATCACAAATTTAGACTAAAAATGTGATTTACAAAAAAAATATTTCTCTCATAAAATTAAAATTTATTATATATTATATTTTGAAATATGTTTATAAATAGGAAAATTATCCTAATATTATTATAATATTTTAATTATTGCAGTGAATATATATATATATATATATATATATATATATATATATATATATATATATATA
>CATIWR010383280.1:0-5000 GCA_949677035.1 Omphalea diandra
AGCTTCGCCAGAAGCGACTAGTCGCTTCCTTCATTCCTCTTTACTTTAGTATGGTCTGTCTAGTCTTTCCAATGCCTCCTTCCTTGTCGCCAACGAACGCTACTAGGCAAGCTACCTTGCTTGCATTCTAGAAATGGTAGCTTTCGCGCCCTTCCTGCCTGCTGAAATTGATTGAATGATCGTGACAGCTCTTCAAATCCTATTCAGTCTGATTAGATATGTCACTGAAACAATCCGTTCTGTCTCTGTTTTATTTTCGGATTCCGAGGATGAGCCGGCCGATCCTAACATCTTTATCTGAGGAGGAGGCTTCGTCGACCGGCTCCTCAGATAAAGATGTCTCCGACGCTACTCTCTCGGCAAGAACAACTTTATCTATTGTGATTTTTTTGGCGGGTTCGGTCAGGAGAGACAAAAGAGAGATTTTATATCAGTCAAAAGCAGATACCGCCCCCCCCCATGCTCCCGCGGTCCGCTTACCGAGGAATAGAAGGGGAGGACCCGGGGCCAGAGCAAGTTGGGTTGGGGTATAGAGCCGTAAGCGCGATGGGGGGTGACAGAGGACGTGCTCGTACGGTTCATAGAAGGGTATGATCAACTCGTTGATTGTTGGGAACTTTCACTCCTCTATATTCGAAATATGCCTTTCTAGGAGCATTACGATCTGCAGCTCAAATGGTCTCTTATGAAGTCTCTATTGGTCTTATTCTTATTGTGCGCCTTGTGAGCGCGTTTGGATCCGCGAAGGCAATCGCTCGGATGTTCCCCTAACCCAACCCGGGAACGGACCGGAGGGAACCGCAGCATGGGGAATGTCCGCGTCTCGTCGCAAGGCTCATTTTTAGTTGTGGGTCATAGGGCGGGCAGCTTTATCTGATCAAGGGCCGGGGCACAAGGGTCCTGGTACTATCCAGGTGCGAAGAACCCCGGAGGTGACTGCAATGAGCAGAAATATCACTCACCGGCCTAAACGACGAGCAAACACTCGAACGTGAGAGCAAGGGATCACCCAACGAATGGACGAGCTCCAAGGAGGTAGGAGAGAGGGAGGCAAAAACCATGCTTTCAGAGAAGTGGCGGTCCGAATCTTATCTGAACTGCGAGAATAACTGACTAAGCCGTGCCATAAGGCCCATTCTCCAACTCCAAACGGGACGGGGCCAAGCCTTTAGGTTGTTTAAGGAGGTTGGGTGACAGATCGGCCATAGGAGTACTCCGGGATATAAACAAGGGCAACAAATGTCGAGCATACGACGATGCCGCCCGTTTTCATTTCATGGAAGTCCCCGGCAGAGGAAAGGGCTGTAGGTGATGGCGCGTTTTGCTTCTTATCTGGAGAGGGGCGCTGAAATCGTTCCTATTGGGTCGTGCGTGGCAGCGAGTATAGATGAATAAAATAAGGGCGGGCGGCCGCTTGAACGGGACCTATTCTCTTAATAGGCGGCAAAGCTGAATAGGAAAGGGGCCGAGCTGACTGATGAGTGCCTTTTTAGCCTTTAGAAAAAGGCTCTCATGTGAAGCTAACATGGCTGGCTACATACAAGTATAGCAAAATCAAGATGAGACGGGACGGACGGTCAGAGGCCGCAGCGGGACTACCATAGGAAAGCCCGCCCCCGCTAGCTAACATAGAAAGATATTCCCGGATAACAGTAGTCTCTATGTGAATCTCTTCCCGACCAGGCCGAATCGGGCCACCACTTGGGATGGGAATGGCTCAGCCCACATGCATCATTTGATGAAAGCACTCCAGTCCAGTCGCCTCCTCGAAGTGGCTTGTCAACCACGCTTTCCCTCCCTCAAAATAATGCTCCTCACCAAATGCCCTTCCTTGGGTTGGGGCAACACAGCAATGAGTAGTTCGCTCCAGGACTCCACTCCCTCGAGAGCAGGATGCCGGCCGAGATGGAGCTGGGAGCCAACCTAGACTTTCCTGGGGCTTGCCTTGCCCCAACACCTAAAGAAAAGGCGGGCGCCGAAAAGGAAACAGCCCAGCCTCTTCAAGAAAGCTTTGCTTGGTAGGCGCTGCCTACTCACTCCGACAATGCTCTGAACACGAAAGTGTGCAGTTCCGCCCCCTTCTCCCATGCTGAGTCACAGGTAGCGCCTCGGAAAGCACGGACGAGCCACATGCAGGGAAACTTGCACGTGTGGTTCTGGCCGGGGACCCCGGTATACTGTACTAATATGTGTAGGTCCCCGTAATTCGAGTGAGATTGTCATGGCGCAAAAGCAGATATGGTCTGGTATTCCCTTGTTCCCTGTATTGGTTATGTTCCTCATTTCTTGTCTAGCAGAAACTAATCGAGCTCCGTTTGATCTCCCAGAAGCGGAAGCTGAATCAGTTGCAGGCTATAATGTAGAATATGCGCGGGATGCGATCCTTAATAGTCCACTGTTGGCGGAAGCCAATGTCCCGGGGTCCCGGGGACTCATTCTGACTGAAACAAGGGGTGGGTCTTTACCAATTTATAAAATATTCGATTTTAGGGAAGCCAAAAAACGTGAGCGCCTAGCACGAGCCTTATTGAAAAGGCCCCTTACTATAGTATAGATGGGGCGCCCCTGCAATCAAACTCAAGGAAAGCCTTTTGACAACCTTACTAATAGAAAGGGGAAAAATGCGCTCAAACAACCTATCTTACTAATAAGAGGGTCGTTGTAAAGCTACAGCTCGAAAGCCGGCCTTACCTTCTATTCTATTAGTAAAGGGCTTTTCTTGCTTGTTTAGTAAAGTCACGCTTTTCATTTTGATAGGAGTAGGTGCTTTCTGGGGCAGGGCACTCTTCATTCTTCATTCGAAACTAATGAATGTCCGGTCGGGGGTTTCTGCCTTGTTATCAAAAAGGGAGTTGGGTAAAGCAAACTCCCTCCTTGGACGAGCACGAGGCTTAGTCAAGTAGAACCGGGTTGCGCTGCTTGATGCTCCGATCGAAAACAAATCAGTGGGGCCATGCCGGTACGACTGAATATGCGTTAGAAAGGTCAATCCCTCCCCTACGACACCAAAAAAAAGCGGGCCGAACTTCTAACAAGCCCGCCCGCTTCCATAGAATAATATCGTGGCAACGTAGACCTAAGTGGTATCATATCATATTGGATCCTTGGGAACCATCACAAGTACGGCCGGCCTATATTTGAACGAAAATGCCGTGTCGTCCAGCGGAGCCTAGAAGAAGGTGACTCGCGCAGACAGCTGACTCCTTTTCAATAGAAAGGAATAGCCAAACCAACCCAGCTGTCTGGTCAATCTCAGAGATCTTATCGGCCGGCAAACTGGAGACGGACGACCACGGTCCCGACCTTACCAGCACCAGAGGTGTACTAATCAATGAACCCCCGAAACCTACTTTCTTTTCTGACAAAATCAACCAAGCCTAAGCGGTCACGACATGTTGTTGATATTGATTGAGTTTGAGGGTCGATGCTAATTGAGACTGAATTCATCCATAAACCCAGACCCCCGTAACCTTCGTAACCAAAGCGTCACGACAACATCCAAAGGTGACTTTTGGATTCTTAAGTAAGGGGCGGCAAGGAGGAGCACGTAGGAATGCCGACCACTACTTAAGCCACTTGTGGCTGAGAGAAAGCTACTCGCTTTCCTTGTATAGGTTGGGCGGAGCTTGAAGAAGGTAGCCCCTCTCAGAGAAAGCCATTGCGCGCTAGCCTAGCTAGCTAGCGTTTTTCAGCTGGCTATTATGTTAGTTGTAGCGCGCCTTCCCTCTTTCTCTCACTTCGGAAGAATTTTGCAGTATTTTCTTATGATGACCTGGTCGAGGGAGTACGATACATCGGTGTAAAAGATTAAGTGGGATCTGTGAGGTTGGTTATAGTAAGGCCTGGCCGGTTGTGAAAGCGATATGGACAGGTCAACCCTGGTCGATGTCCCGTGTTAACGGTAGCATCGATATCTCGGGTTAGTCACCGAGACGCCCCCCCATGGTAGGACAAGTTCCCCATAATTTAGGAGAGTTGTTGTCGACATTGGCTTAGCGCAATAGTCTTTGATCTGGGATACGGACTTCGGAGGGGAGTCACTTCCGAGTCGTCCAGCTGGCAACATGGCGGATGTCAGGCTGTGAATGTATAAAAATCACACCATGACTCACTAGTTCTTTCAAGTATTACTGCGCTCAGTGTCGACTTCATGGCGTGGGATCTTTGAAGGTCCCAAGACCATTATAGCGGTCTTAAATGAGGCCACGCTTTTGGTCTTCGACGATTACACCAAGGAGAGATGCATCGCTGCATTCCTTCTAGCCAAGAAGGTATACTGGTTAAGGGGGAAATTAGTCTTTTTATTAAAGGCTCTTTATCTAAAGCAGTGTGCCTCTGCGCTGCCACAGCAGCAGATCGGTATCTCGGCTCCTCCTCCAGTCCAGCTGTTCTCCACTGGTGCTTTTTCACCGTCATGGCAGTTTCAAGGGCCTTTTTTGCTATTGCCATTGTCCCAGGAGGGGAATAGCTCATAGCTCACATATACAATGAAAAAAAAGTGTAGCTCTTATATACAATCAGGGATTGTTACACTAGGGAATTGGATGGTTTTCCCTTGGCTTTCCAGGATTTCTTTTGATTAGGAAGACTATTAGGCTTCCCCTTTTGTTAGCCAGTGACATTCCTGCTCCTTCTTTGCGAGCTAGTTCCATTGTGAGTTTGGATCGATCTACTTGAAGTTTTTTTCCTCTTTTATTGCCTTTCATTCGTTGAGAGTTCACTTGTAGCCTGTGTAAGAGGAGGGGTTGGATTCCTTCGCTATATGTGTATGTCCTAAATGGCTTGGAATATCGTATATGGCAGAATCCTAGAATAGGCTTTATCTACGAGCCAAATAGGCAAAGTGGGTTTTAGGGTTATAGGCTAGCTCGGGATAGGGCAAGAAAGCTATCTCTATCTTTGTCTCCGTCAAGGAAGGCTAGTTTTGGACATGATAGGTATTGGAGAGTGCCCCATATCTGTCCTTTGAGGAAGGTTATTCTCTGATAGCCTATTACCTT
>CATIWR010383280.1:7500-21630 GCA_949677035.1 Omphalea diandra
TGGATCAAGTTAAGTAAAGACTGGCTACCTAGCAAGAAAACGGATGCGCTAACGCGCCTTGTATTACAACATTCTTTCGCGCAGCTCAATCCGTTGCTTCTTCCCTCACTGCACACTTTCTATATATCTGTCTCCATCCAATCAAAGACGGACAACGGCTACCAATATGACAGTGCAAGAGTGGAACTCATATACTCCACTTCTTGTTAGTTAAGTAGAGAAGGCTACCGGCCCTGCCATCTTGCTTTACAGACCGACCGCTGGAACTGATCTTTCTTATGTCATATTGCCGGGTCGGCTACCTCATCTCTCTTATCACGGAATCTTCTTATACGTTGATACACGAGTTGGACAAAGAGAGGCAGGAACGAGATCTTGTGGGATGAATCCTTCTTCCTATTGTTATTGCTTTGGTCCGGAGATGGCTTGTGACTTGTATAGAGAGGGTACGCTGCTACGATGTGGCAAGATGAAACTGACCATGCTCAACTTCGATCTAGTAGGGGCAGTCCCTGTGTTCGTTCAATGCTTTGCCGGTCAAAGATGTAAGATTTATCTAGTAGTACAGCTGACTTCACACTAAGACTTAATAATGCCCGAGAACATAGTAATAGAATAGGAAATTTCCCTTCTCAGACTAGTTAAAACTAAGAGGACGGTTTTCAAAGCAAGAAGCAAGTGGAAAAACGGCTTGTTAAAGTGAATCAGAAAAGGAAGAATGCGCAGTTAGAAGGACAACTAATTGAGTCTTGGGTCTCCCACGTATGGGTGGCAGGTATCAGTCACTAGGCACATAGGTAAAGGTTGAAAACCGTTAGCAAGGCTACGAACCTTCTCGAAGGCTTACAGAAGAGTGCTTGCTTCCCAGATCTTTAGTATAAAGAGAACCACGCACAGAAGGAGCCGCTAGAGAATAGGGTGTGGGGGAATGCGCTCTTTGAAAGAATAGGCTCTGGGACTGATGACCTTATTCTTCTAGTCTTTTCTTTTCTTCTCGGTAAGACCGAATCCATTCGATTTTCTTAGATATGAGGAAAGTAGATTTCAATCCAAGAACCATAGATAAAAATCACAAGCACCTTTAGTTCATCCAGCAAGCTACCTTTAGTTCATCCTTAGTAGCTGATGGACAGGAGCGATAATATACTCACAGTCAGGTTTGGGCTATAAGACAGACGGAAGCAAGATCACAAATATTTTCTTAATCGATTAAGATTCAAAATATTTGTGTCAAAGTCAAGGGAGAATGCCGCTGCTGAATACCACATCAAGGTGACAGGATTCGAACCTATGGCCCTCTGTACCCAAAACAGATGCGCTGACCAGACTGCGCTACACCTCGTATCACCCCCCCCCGGAGCATATAGATCCACCCGATCGATGAACACTTGAACCGAACCCGCCCATCCTTTTAGGCACAGGGACGCGAGAACCAATCCGAGTAATAGTAATCAACCGCTTTTTTTATAAAATCTGCCTCCAGCAAGATATGGCGACGGCAAAAAGCCGTATAGTGCAGGAGCGCTCATATTTTTTGGCTTCCTCTTTCACTTGAATTTGAAAATCCGGCTCGCTCCCGGCTACGTGTCCTTTGGACCCTTCGCCCGCTTAGAAGTGGATTCGAACCACTGACACAAGGATTTTCAGTCCTTTGCTCTAACCAGCTGAGCTACCTGAACCACTTTCCTAAAGTCTGTTTTCTTCATCGAATAGCGCCCTACCTTACCACTTGACTAGTAAGGGAAAAGTCCTTTACTAAAAAAAAAAAAAAGATAGATATAGGGCTTTTTCGCTTGTTCGTCAAGCTTTCGAGCAGCTCTTTCAACTGCCGCCTAATCTCCCAACATGCTCAAGAACCGAGAGCCGTCCAGGGACTGGACGGCCGGAGGGAGCTTGCTTATAGAAAGAAGATAGGCCGGTCAAACAAAAAAAACGCGCAACAGGCTCTCCGTTCCTAGTCACTAAGTAGTGCTATTCGGGGGACTCCCCCAAGAGGTTCTTTCTCTCACGCCCGCCCGTTCTGCCGGAGGAAATGGGATTCGAACCCATGATACAAGAAGATTGTATGTCGATTTAGCAAACCAATGCCTTAAGCCACTCAGCCATCCCTCCAAGTTCTTGATCGGAATTTGATGTGCGGTTGGTTGCCCGAAGGGCTATCTGATCCGATCAACTGCCTAAGCCGTAGCGCGCGTACTCTTCCTCTATCTATGAGCGAGACTCTATCCAGATCTCCCCAGCATCCAAGTCATAAAAATCTGCCAGGCGAGGCCGCCCACCACACTGAATGATGAACTTTGCGCCTCTAGGAGGGTCAAGCCAAGCCTGAATGGAATTCATATCTCCTTCGTCTGGTCGAGAAGGGACTGTGACTCTTCTATTCCATTACATTACGGAGAAGTCCATTTTCGTCATGATCGATCCACGTCCTACCCGGGCTTAGAAAGCTAGCTTACTAAGGCGAAGGACTTCTTTTTTTATTGCACGAGCTAGCCAGCCGTTTTCTTGCTTCCATCCGCCTATCTGATCTTTTGAACAGACCTTCAGCTTCAATCAAATAGGCCATAGATATAGATCGAGATTCACTCATAAGACAAGCGACCACCAACATGGTGTCTATAAGGTTTGGAGCACTGCAACCAGCCTCTATATCTATACCCGTCGAAGAGATGGATCCTCTGGACACCGAAGTTCGGGTCACCCCTGATGACTCAGAAGAGATAGAGCGGGGGTTGGTAGCCGTCAATAGCCCAGATCGAGATAAAATGTGGGGAGACCCCGATCTCCATGAGGATGACGATTGGGAAGTGGTTACCCCAAAGCAAGAAAACCCAACAGCCAAAAGTCAAATTAAAGGAAGTAAGAGAAGTGAAAGATGATAAAAATATAGAAGTAAGAAGCAGCCTAAGAAGAAGGAAAAAGTGCCCGATCACTCCCCAAAGCAAGAAGGGTTCCGGTCACCCTTGCGGACCACCTGAAATCCAAAAGAGCAAAAAAACCACTCCTCAGATGAAGACCAAGAGGTTTCATCATGCATGATAACGGTGGGCCCTGCTTTGGCAAAGAAAGAAGAAAGGCTAACTTCCCCGATTCCTGTTCTAGAGCCGAGAGAAGAATGCACACTGCCTACCCTAATCGAGTTGCTTGAAGATTTCGAGATTAGCGATAGCAATGCGATAAGGGGAAGGCTTCTCTCGAATGTATGAAGGGGAAGAGATACCCGAAGGCATCTTTTCAAAAGCATTTCCTACCCCGCCTGAAGCTAGCATATACCCGCCATGGCGGAGAGGCCATATGTTGCAGAGGTGTGTCGAGGCCTGCTACGCAGAGGCTCACAGGGAAGAAAGAGGGGCAAGTTAACCTTGATAGCTAGAATGGATAGGGGGCATGGCGGCCGTGGTAGGGCATTGCTGTTCTCTTTCAGGCAGGGCCACAATACAGTAGTTGCTGTTCTCTTCTCTGTTGCATAGGCATAGATGGGGTAGGCAACTCAAGCAAGACAGAACTACAGAACTAACTAAGCATTAGTCACCTGAAGACAGAAGAGCACCTGAATAAAAAGCCAACCATCTTACAATCGCCCTGTAGTTTTTTTCGCTGGAGCGCAGTTCAGGTTTTTATCCCTATTTTACTAATAATAAGAAAGGGGCTTGTTGAAGCTATGAAGCATCTTAGAGTATTCCACTCCGTTTTTAAGCTGGATCCGGGCGCCTGAAAAACTTTATTTAATTTAGTAGACAGAGAGGGGCTTTTTTCGAAAGGCTATCAACGTATACGTATATAGATAGAGTGAGTGTGCGTGCAGGGTGTAGGTGTACCACTTACGAGAAAGAACCCCAAGTCAGTAAAGTAGTTAACCAAACACAAGTAAGTAGTTCGTCAGTCCTTCCTCCGACGCCTCCCGTTCATTCTTCTTCATTTCATCATGTTTGTTGTGTTGTTCCGTTCATAGGTCCCAAGCCCTTCTTAGAAAGCCCTCCTCCCTCTCCTTAAGTTAAAAAAAAAGCAGCATTCTTCTTTTTTTTTTTCGAACATTGTAAGAACTTTCTAACTGACACTCCAGTCATAATGCCACCCACGTCTTTTTTTTTCTTTTGAACAAAGAGGCAAACGCCTGAATAATCCTAATTTTTTGTCCTTTTGATTTGAGTCCATAATGACTGGCAGGTTTCATTAATGAAAAGAAAAGCGGAGGCCCGCCATCTGCTAGCATTGTGGTTTGAAATCGATTCTTTATCAATGGCCCACCCTTTCTTTGAACCTTGTCAATGATCGAACTTAAAGATATGAACTGAGTGCCATTTGATGAGTAACTGAGAACAAGGGAGAGGGATATAGAAAGGATGAAGTAATGAAAGAGGAAGTCATTGCTAGTAGTAACGACTTGTTACGATCCATCGGTTCATATAGAATCCATGTCCTAGGTGTATCAAAAAACATTCTTTTCGCTAAGCGTATATAATAAAATAGAGTGAAAGAGTCCACCCCGAAACCAAGGGGGTACTAACTAACAGCTGAGTCCTCTCCGAACCGCAAGAGAGAGTTGCCCATCATACGGCTCACCAACTTCACTTGCCTCTATGGGGGGCTCGCTCCGGGCAGGTTCGGATCACTTACAATACACAGCTCTACGAAGGAAGGGGTTGGGTTAGGAACGTTTTCAATATGATTTTTTTTTTTCCCGTATTGAGAAATGCGAGTCTGTTTTGTCAACTTTCTCCATCCCCCTCTATCAAAATGATCAAAAAGGAACGTAGTCTTTCTTATTCCCGTGTTCGATCTCTTCCATCTCTGCCTCGCTCCTTGTCACCTATGTTGAAGAACCTGTAGAGAATGAAGAGGGGCCAAGGATCTTCCTCTCAACAGTGCTTCTCGAGGCTCCACTTTCCCCCCTGAATAAGTAGGGCCTCCTTAGCCTGGGCGAAGATGGGGATAAGGAATAAGGATTGAAGCCCCTTAGCTCTGCCAGGCAGGGGTTAGCTCTGTAAATGTGTAGAGGCAAGTGTAGTGTGGTATAGTAGTAGGCACTTCTAGGCCCCTTCCCGGCTACTGGATTACTCCAGTGCTTTTGGTACTACGGACCCTCTGCCATCCATTGCAGCAGAGCCGTTTCATGAGCGGGGGGGGGCTAAGCGCAGTTCTTTGAATCAAACGTTGAATGAAATCTCTTTTTCTATTAGATATTTTAATCTAAATAGGATAGATGGATGGATCCATCTTTCTATTCATATATATTACTAAAATAGAATGGATTTATATAGTTAAGTAGCGTAGCAAGAAGCCCCAAATCCTTGATTTGACCAGGAAAGACTGCACTGCTTTGGGTCCAGGAAGCGAAGGGAATGAGCTCGGCTGCTTCTCCTCTACACTTTCTCCGTGCCCGTTCCGCATGCGCTTCGCGCGCCATTGGCGCTTTGTTCTCCTCTTATTCTTCATTGGACGGTCCGGATGGACTTCGCCGTTCTTTCCCAACTAAAATAGAAAAGGTATTTTCAAATCGAGATGTCGATTCGTTTTCCGCCCCCAATGAGATGGGGAATTTGTAACCCCTTTTTTTACTTTTATACTTTTTGGCTCTTCATCTTTCTGAATCGAGGCCCAGCCTGGCTCGCGTCGTTCCAACAACCGGCGGGGAGCACCTCAGTATACGATCGCGCGCAGTAACTGGGAGTCCTATTACACCTAAGGCCAACTTCAATTCACCAAACCAAGGTTCATCTCGTGTAGTGATTGTGGACTCGTACAAGGATATTGAGTAGACGGTTGATGTATCAGACTCGACCCTCTCTTTCGTAGCATGCATTCCCATCCGTGTCGCAACTGATTCGGTAAGCTACGTGTCCGGTGCACGGAGAACTGCCTTCGGTCCCCCAAACTGACTTACTCGTGGCAACCTTCCGGCCGCCCAACGACCTATAACGCTAGTCACTACTCCCACTGGGGCTAGGAAGTAAGCCCCACAACCCAAAGCGGCGAAGAACAAATAGAATTTGCTACAAAAGCCGGCTAACGGGGGTATTCCTGCGTATGAGAACATAGTAATGGAGAAGGTAATAGCCGAAATAGGATTCGTTTTGGCTAGAGCGCCCAAATCCGCTATATATTTTACACGGGTTTGCCGTAATGCTAAAACTATGGCGAATGCATCTATCGTCATTAATGCATAAATAAAGATACCAATTAGTAGTGATTGAATTCCTTCTATGGTTCCACATGAGAACCCAGTACGAATATAACCTACATGTCCAATTGAACTATGAGCTAGAGGTCTTTTTACTTTCGTTTGGGCCATGGCGGCCAGTGCTCCTAAGATCATAGAAGCAATGCTGCAGAAAAAGAAGATTTGTTGCAATGTAGCTCCATAGGAACCATAAATAGAAACACGTGAAATATTAGCAGAAATAGAGATTTTAGGCGCAATAGAAAGGAATGCTGTAACCGGGGTGGGTGAACCCTCATAGATATCAGGTGCCCACATATATAGAGTCAAAAGAGATATGGAGTCCGAAGGGGAGGGGGGTTTTCTTCGGGGCTCGAGAGATGGAATAGATAGGGCCCCACAAGTTTTTAATTCGCCGCTGGGGAATTCACACGAAAGGGAACGAGGAATTTTCAACGAAAAAAGTGCTCTCTGAACCGAACGTGAAAGTAGTTTTCCATCAGACGGCTGTTCCCGTAACTCCACTCTCGACTTGGATTATATATCCAAAAAGGTCCGCTCTCGGCCATTCCACACGCTGCCTAGCGGAGGCGTGGTTATCTGAAGTGGATTCTCTCTTTTCTAGTAGATGCCGAACCTGCTGCCCCATTTACTAAGAAGGGGGCGGGCGCAGCAGCTACATGGACCCCTTCCTTTCTGTTGTTGCCAGCGCTTTCCCGGGCCGAGCCGGAATTCCTTATTCTAAAGGGCAGGCAAAGCCCGAAGGCTGCTATCCCAATAGGACAGCGAGGAGAGGGTCCGGCAATCATACCACCGCGGTCGAAAAAGCGTGTTCCCTTCAGATAACACGCACCGTAGACCATCCTCGGCCTTCTTCTTTTCGATGAAAAAGAAAATCAATCTCGATCTCCGAAAGCGTTTTCCTTCCCCCGCCGCATCTCCCCTCCTTCGTCGAGCCTTTCCTTTAATGGTTGGGGGAAGCATTCCCTTATCTGAACTTGGCGGGCATTCTTTCCAGCCTTATTCAAATAGGGGGGGGTGGTTTTGAACATAGGCTCAAACATGATTTTAAGGTCCTAGCTACGCCATGCGTTCAATACAAAATCTGGAAAGCTGCAAGGATGACAAAAAAAAAGAGGGCGCTTTCCTGTGTTGCACTGAAAAAAGAAGGACCTAAGAGAAAACACTCTTCTCTTAGGTTTATTCCTCCCGCGCCCGCTGCCGCCCGGCCCGCGTTAGAGGGGGCAAAGCGAGAAAAGACAGAGGGAGGGAGAGCAGCATCTTATTCTTTTCGCGAGAACTTCCAGATCAGAAAAGCATTCGGAACGGGCTCCGCGTTCATTTCGTTGGCAGAAACGATCCAATCCATTTGGGGCTTCGGGGAACCCAAAAACAAAGTCTTTCGACTTGATTCATAGATAGAATCAATGATAGATAGACAAAAGATAGATGAACGAGATCTCTTTTTTTTTCTCTAAAAAAAAATGGAGAGAGAAAGAGCAGATGGATCCTATCCCCTATATCGAACATCAATTCCTATCTATTGATAGGAAGATCTTCGTCAAATACCCCCTTTTTTTTAGGAATTCCTCATATCCAAGGCAGCTTACCACAAGCACCTCACCCCATACGATTAGTTGGGGGGGCTCTTCGCCTTTTGAATCAAACAAAGTAAGTAGTAGGGGCTTCATAGCTACTTTCATTCTAAAGGAAACCGAATAACCAACCTTTAGTCAATAGGAGCCCTACTTCCCTCTTTGCGACCTCATCACTTCAATGAAAGTGCAAACCAATTTCTTTCTTAGTCAATGGCTGAATTATTTGATTGGTACTTCAGTCGAGCGAGCTCTTTGATAATGACTTCTTTCAGGGCGACGAAATGCTAAGCTTGATCACGAGGGTCCAAATTAGGGTCTCCATCTCACCTTATTAAATAAGTTCGGGCAAATCTACATTTTCAGAATTATAGGTATAGCTCAAAAGATGGGATTGGATTTGGAATTAGAATTGGCTCTGCATCATCTAGAACTAAATAAGTTTCAGGGTCTTGATTTCATATAGAATCTGCATATGGAATTAGATGAGAATGTGGCAGAGCTTCACTTCATAGATGGTAGATGTGATGTGCCATTGATAATGATGTATATAAGGAAGTCTTTTTCGATGCTTTCATAGTAGTTATAGAAGCCTTCTTTCTAGAAACCGTTAAGGACCTTTCTAAAAAAGAGAGAGGGTTGGGGAGAGAATTTCTTTTATCATTTGCCTCAACGTCACAGGTGAAGCTAACTTCCTGCGGAAGCCCCTAGGTTATGTGACCAGAGATTTTTTGCCAAAAGTGTTCATCTTCTTCTTTTGGGTTTACGGTCGCTACCAATAAGTTTCCATCGTGATTTTTAACTTCCAACGGTTACCTGGGACACTTGTCAAATTATGATTGTGGACTTGATTCCCTCTTGAGTTACTTTGAAATTCGCGGTCACAACTGAGGCATGACTTACATCGCGAATTCGTTTGTGACTTCAGATTTCCTTTTCTTGAATCAGTCGTAACATAGAAGTAACTTATGAATATGTCTGTCCATTTTGTCAACCTGCCTTAGTCTATTTCACAGTCACAATTTATCAAGTTGCGGTCGCGAATTACAAGGCACTAGCTTACTTTGGAGATTTTTTAACTTCATCTAACTTTCAATGTAAAGATTAACTAAAAACTGCAAAATAACACTTAATTTGAAACATTAGAATTGATCAATCCCCTTTGTCAAGATCAAAAAAGGTCCAAGACTTAGGGTTAACCATCCTAATCCAACAATTATATCATCAAAACCATCATCATTTCATCAAATTTAGCCTCCTCAAGCTCATCATTCAAGGGAAGTAGGCCCCATTTATGAGAGACCTTTAAGAACCAATTTTCAGGCTTTACATTCTCCTTGCCTCCTTTTTTTTTTTTTTTTTTTGGAATTTTGGTTTTAGCATACCTAATGGGTTGTATAGATGAGTAGTGGTCTATATAAACCACTAGTTGGTCTATACAATCTTTAACACCACTCACAATATTATTCACTGTAGTCCTCTTTTCACTTGATTTTTATTTTTTTATTTTTTGCTTTCTCCTAGTTTTGTAAGCCTTCTATAAAAGAAATGGGGTAGGTTAAATAGACCTATGACCCTTATTCCTCATTCTTGAGGCTAAGATCATTAAAGATGCTTCATTTGACTTATATGGTTACACTCTTTATGCCTTATTTATAATGTTATTTTTGTTCTATTTGTTTAGTTATGGGTGAACATGGAAAAGGGAGGCTTGTAACCCCTATGAACCCTAGATTCACCATTGTTATATGGAGGATTACAATGTTTATTTAATTCCTTTACTCTTTCATTTGGTACATGCCTTTGGGAGATCCCAAACTAGCCCCTTCATGGCTTTTTTTTGACTCATTCATCCTTTTTGGATGATTTGATGGTACACCCATGACAAATGAAAGGACGATATGCATTCTAATGACCCATATTTTCTTCATTTATCACATTTTTCTCTAGTTTAGTTTTGGTCTTTTGGTATTTTGATTATCTCTTCATTTCTCCTTGCATCCTGAACCTTACCTATGGCTATGGATGCTCCTTTCGATGCCTTTGACATTCCTAACCTTCTTGAAACACATTGGGGGACGATCTTAGCATCTCGTAACCCTTTATTAATTTGCATTTTGCTTTCGAGCACTTTGGTCGCAATTTGTATATTCACCATATTACATCTTCTTTATTGATGTTATTACACCTTACAATCATATGTTATGTTTTATTCTTTGTATCACTTGATTAATAATGAATATGGACAATAGCATTAGGGCCCTTAATCAACCCTTAACATGGTAAGTGACCTTAAAGATTATGGATTAAATATACAAGAACTACTAATAACAAAAAGGTAAGGTAGAATGATCCTTTAGGACTTATATGTGCTTCTTAGTTGCTTTGAATAGGTTTAGAGGTACTTTGTTTACTACTTTACTAACCTTTTTGGGACTTATATATGCTTCTTTTTATAGGTTAGAAGACCAAATTAATGTGTGTTTTGTATTTACTTAAGTTAATTACATGTTAAACCCCATTTGTGCTCATTTATGTATCCCTTCACCTTGGTGATCAATTGTAAATATTTGAATGCGATGAATAATTAACAACACACTAGATGTATGTTATAGCGCTGCTTAATATGGACTAACTAATTAATAAGGCTAAAATTATAATTATGAACTAGAAATACTCGAAGGCTAGATCCTAAAATTTAGGCAATTTGGGGCTGCCTAATCTCTTCCCATGTTGTACCAAATTCCCAAACTTGATCTTTGATAGAGCGAAGATGGATTGACTTTCTAGAGACCTATTAGACTCAAAATCCCTTTTGCTCAAAATTTTATCTTGACCAAAGTTAAGTGGTGACTCTAGTTAAGTTTAGGGATGGTGCTATACATTGGGCCCAGTTGGCCACATGATTTATGTAAAGGATTTTATATATTGTAAAGCCTTCTAAGGGTCCCCTGATGACCCTAAATATGTTCCATATGAAAAAAAGTTGTATCAATGTACGACCCTTATCTTTTCGACCCCATGATAGTCAATAAATGGATAGGTGTCACTAAAAAAATTCTACTCATTCAAGCAGAACCACAAAATTGAGGTGCTCATAAACATCATTTATAAAAGGGCATGAGTGTAAGAGTATTCCTTTCTACTTTGGTTTTTATTCTTGTATGAAGAACTTTTAGGTTAGAGACAAAACCTTTAAACCATTTTTTTATGAAAGGTTTAAGATGGTACCCATAAACTATTTGGGATGAAGCTTAAATAGTGCTTATAAACTATGTGTTAAAGGCTTTTAAGTGGTTCCCAAAAGTTCACATTGTGAAGGCTTAAACACTTGTAAGCTATTCATTACTGAAAATCTCTAATGGATGTAGAGGGAAGGACTTAGAATTATTTTGAGCCAAACATCTATAAATCATTATGTCCTTTTGTGATCGATTCACTTTACTTTTCTTGAAAAAGCTTTAAACTTGACAATTCTCTATTCAACGTCCCTTTTTAAGGCATCTTTGGGACTACATGAAGAAGCGTAATATATGGTGTATGCAACTGAATGTAAACCATGCTAATATATATAAGAACATCATAAAGATAATGGGTAAATTATATAGATAAACATAGGATGAAAATGAGGTGAAGAAAACCTTTTTATGAGGAAGTAAATAAAATAATAAAAAAAATAGGTTATAGGTCATTGCCCATTAAAGCCTAAAAATGCTCCTTCCATAGTCTGAAAAATAATAATGCTAAAATAAAAGGACGCAAACTTAAAACTAAAAGAGATAAATTTGGTGTTGTAAGTAGTAGAGGAAGACAAACTTTTGGAACTTCTAAGACAATCCCTGAGGGATGACTGATGCTTGGTTTCAAAAATAAAAAATGGGAGTAAAGAAAAGGCCTAAAGGTAAGTTTTACCCTCAGAAGATACCTTTTAGATGGATTTCAATATAACGAGATTAGAGATTCTAAGGAGAAAGAAGGGCTTTAGCTTGGCTTTCTTAGGTTTTTTTTAGGCATTTGTATTTTTCTTGATTTAATTTGCTTTGGAAGTTATGAGGTTTAAAATGGGAAAATTTTTATTGGGGAAAATTGATCTCCTTTGCGTCATTTATTTATAGAGGAAGGAGAGGAGTGCACATATGTTAGGTGCATATACAACATCCAATCCCTTCCCACATCTTAGCATAAGGTATAAGGATGGGGAATTCTCTAAAAATTAAGATTTAAAATTATTTTTACAATTAAAAGTTAGTTGTATAATTATATGAATAGTATTTAGTATTAGAAGGTTCTACCTATTTTAATTCATTTAAAGTTGTCTTCATAGCCATATGGATTGGTTGAATAGCCAAATGAGTTGGTTGTACGTCAATATCATTTTGGTTGAGTAAGATACTATGGTCTAGTTTCTTATTAAATGGATATGGGTTTCACCAAGCAAAGTCCTCTCTTATTGGCCTTGTTATCTTCATTCCTTTAGAATGAAATAAATATGGTTATAAACATAAGACTTATATCCTAATAATCTTAAAGTCTAATGCTTATAATTTGTCTCTCTACTTTGTAGACTTAAAGATTATTACATAAGTCATATAAAAAGATTTTAATAAAAATTTTAATATTGAAGGAAGGATACATAAGGATATGATGTCTCCCTAATAGCTTTTAATAGGTGTTAGGGCATTTACTTTTTGTAGGATAATCACTTGCTCTCTTTAAGCTTCTTTTTGGGTTTTCTTCCCCTTTAATAACTTACCATTATCTCTAAGGCTTTCGCTTTTCATAAGATCCTCACTTTCTTTTTGTTTTCACTAAGACCTTTGCCATATGTAAGGTCATCATTTGCCTTCCAAAAGCTTCTCTTTGAGATTTCTTACCCATTAGCAGCCTACAACTATCACTAAGGCTTCTATTAATAAGGTGATCACTTGTCTTTCATAAGCTTCCTTTTAGGACTTTTCCCTATTAGCATCCTTTCATTGTCACTAAGGCTTCTACCTTCCATAGGGTCATCGCTTGCCTTCTATAAGCTTCTTTTTAGGACTTTCTTCCCATTTAATAGCATTTTGCTATCATTAAGGCTTTTGCCTTTTATAGGGTCATCACTTGCCTTCCACAAGCTTTTCTTTAGGACTCTTCCCCCTAAGAAACATTTCACTGTCACTAAGGCTTTTACCTCCATAATGCCATCACTTACTTTTCACAAGCCTCTCTTAGAGTTTTTTTTCCCACTTATTAGCTTCTTATCATTATAGCTTTTACATCTTGTAACGACCATATTCATATGACAAAACTCATATTAATCTGATATTAATAACTGTAATAACCGTGTTCATTTACAAAACTCATACTATTCATGTCTGTAATATGTAATGCTACAATCGGTACCTATCAGAGCACTCAACATCTAGGATTTGCCCGTCGACCCTGCGATGTCATACACACCGGGATTTGCACGTCTGCCCCGCATATGCTTGAGCCCTTTCTAATACCAAAATTGTAACATCTAAATTCATTTGTCAAACCAATAATTGTGATACCCATTATTCTCATTTGTAAATCAGCTTTGATACCACAAATTGTAACGTCACAACGTGGCTACAACTGGTACCTATCAGAGCACTCAACATCCGGGATTTGCCCGTTGGCCCCACAATGTCATACACACCGAGATTTGCACGTCTGCCCTGCATGTGCTTGAATCCTCTGATACCACCAACTGTAACTATCATCTTCAGTTGCAAATCATGGCATTTCATGTTCAAAAATGCATACACATTAAGGTTTATTCATCATACATATATAATCCCATATGTATTTGATGTGCACATGTGTTAACTAACGTCAGGACCAGTGACCATAACTAGTTCCTATCAAATGTATGTATGACACAAGGAGAGAGAGTTGAAATTCAGCCGACGACCTGTGTTCCATGTGTCTTTATGCAAGACTTATGCACCAAAATGTCCAAACTCTATGCATCAGTATCTGAAAAATAATTGCGATTTGGTGAGTCGCGACTCAGTGAATAAAAACAATAATCAAATCCTCATGGCATAATCCATAATCAAATATCATCAAGATACATTGCAAGTATAACAATTGACTATGCAAGTACAAATGTAATAGCTTTGTTTTTGTTGTGACCGAGCAAGGCAAACATTGCTCCCAGGATATTCATGTGATTCATGTAACATATGATTTGGGACCTATTGGTCCATCTTCTTGTAATTTGCAAGTGTTTGACAAGTCAGTCACAATGCCTCTTTTAGTTCCATATGCAAGTGCTTATTCACAAATGATATGCCAAGTAATCGTTAAGAGCATTTAATTCTCACTTAGCATGTAATTGCATGTAACATGTAACAATTCAATCAT
>CATIWR010383281.1:0-15297 GCA_949677035.1 Omphalea diandra
TATATATATATATATATATATATATATATATATATATATATATATATATATATATATATATATATATATATTGTTGTGTGATAAAATAAAAATATATTATATTGTCACTTATCAAAAATATTATATTACAAATGTAAATGATAAACATTAATTTAAAACTAAAATTGATATGAAAATTAATTAGATATATTAATTGAATTGATAACAGATTGCAACATAGACACGTAATTGTGTTACTAGTTTTGTTTTTTGGTAGATAGCTTAGAAGAGAATGGCAAGAATTAAACTAGACTACCAAGACCCAAAGGAAAGATAGACTACCAATTCAGAAAAATGAGGAAGTGCGTAAAATTACTAGTTAGATAACTTTAACTTCTATAATGTAACGTTGTGTCCTATATTTTCTATTAAATTTGCCATTCTACCAGACCGCTTCTTTTAGTAGATTCTTTTTGTATTCATCACCACAAAAGGTGGTAAATAGCTTCTTTTTCTATCATTGAGTTGATCGAAAAAAAAAAGCTTCTTCATGTTATTATATTACATATATATATATATATATATATATATATATATATATATATATATTCACATCAAACTATACAATATATTTAAAATATTTTATAATTAAAAAAATACTACAGAGAATTAACATCAATTAATTATTATAAAAATAAAAAAAATATTTAGAAATTTCTTTTTAGAGAACATTTAAAGGCTCTCACTTAAGCTATTGTTTTTAATCCTTAATGATTCAACCTTTTTAGTGAGGGTCTTATGATTCTTTTAATGAATCTCTTAATTATTTACTATTAATTTATAATGTAGAAAAGGAGAATTTGAGTGAGTTATAATTCTTGGTGAGCTTGGAAATAATGTCATACAATCTCTATATCTAGAAAAAGAGTAAAAAGGATTTATCTCAAATTCATCATCACTTTCGCTCCCACTTTCTAAATCACTTGTGGCTAAGTTTTCTTCTTCCATAGCCATGAAGCATATGTTTGCCACTTTGTTCTCATCATCCAAGATCTCTATTTTAGAAGTGCTTTTATCATTCAAACTAGCTTTTAGAGCTTTTTTTCCCTTTTAGTTGTGATGCTACTGAGAGGAGTTCTTATGCTTCTTTAGTTTGCGACAAATAGTTTTGAGGTATTCCTTCTCATTGCATCCATAGTAGATTATTTGACCTCTTAAGGACTTATTCTTATAGCCCCTTCCCACCTTTTCTTTCTTATTCATAAGGAACTTCATGACTTGATTTGAGATGAGTATTAGTTTTCATCATAACTTTCATCATAAGATTTTAGTGAAAAATAGAAGGAGCTTCAATTTTTACCTCTTTTGCCTTTAAAGTAATTTCTTTCTTTCTTTATCCTTCATCTCTAACTGGTTCCTTTAGAATAAGTTCATGTGCAAAAAGCTTGTCCACAAGCTCATTGGATAAAAGTTCCACCAACTTGTTAGCCTCTTGAATGGTAATCTTCTTAGCCTCCCATTTATTCATAGGAAGACTTTTAAGGATTTTTGCCACCATATCTTCATTTAAGTATGTCTTTTGCAAACCCTTGAGAGTTCCAACTATATTAATGAATCTATTATACTATGTTTGCAATATAATCATTTGATTGGTATATAAATACGTCAAACTTTTAGTCTGCATTTGCATTTTCTTCTTGACTTCACTAGTGCCCTTCTATTGGGTTAAAAAGTTTCCTAAATTTCTTTTATTGATATGCACAGTTGAAGCTTGGCAATATTGAGATTTATGGATGGCACATAATAAGACATTCATGGCTCTACTATTTTTCACGTTGGCCTTCTTTTCTTCTAGTGTCCATTCACTTTTATTCTTTAGAATCAATACTTCTCCAACTATTTTGGTTAGAACCTTTACTCCTTCCCCCACAATATCCCATAAGTCTATGGTCTCACTATCTAAGAAAATCTCCATTTTATTATTCGAGTAGCCATTGTCATCACCTTTGAAGAATAGAGGCTTGTGGATGGATTGTGATTTTTCTTAGCTTTCCATTAAGCTTGATCAAGGAGACTGTGCTTTGATACCACTTATTGTCCTTAAGAGTAGGATTGAGCAAAATTCAATTTAAATAATAAAAATCAACCAAACAGAACTAGTTTAGTTTTTTTTTGTTTGAATTTTACATAGGTTTAGTTTGATTCGATTTCTTTTAAAAATGTTGATGGGTTCGATTCAATTTTTTATACAAAAAAAAACTTTGGTTTAATTGAACCAAGTTAAATTAATTTTAGATTAAACTAAAATAATTTAAACCTATATTAAATCAAATCTAAATGGTTCAAACCTATTTAAATTCATTTTCTAATATTAAAATACTTAAAAATCTATTAAAAACTTATTATTTGGATGAAAACTATATTATAAAAACTACTACTTATTTTAAAAATATTTTAAAATTAATATTTTAAAATTTGATTAAAATCGAACTAAACTCTAAACAAATTCGACTAAGTTGATTTTTTTATTTCTTACACTTGATTTGATTCAATTTGGTTTAAATCTTTTTAGGTTTGATTTTTTTTTTTTGATTAATCAGTTCAGTTCGATTTGAATTGATTGCACATTCCTACTTAAGAGCCCTTGAAGGGGGTAAATAGGGCTATGATAATTTTTATGATATTTGTGCTAAGAAGGAAAGCTTCACAATAAAAGGAAAGGCACAAACAATTTTATAGAGGTTCAACCATAACCTTAGCATACATCATTCACTTTAGTTTTCCAATAGAGAGCTCCACTATATAAGTAGCACTACAAGAAAATAGAATTTTAGCAAAGAGAAAAGTGATCGCTAAAAGTTGGATTCTAGTTGTAATTTGTCTTTTGTGACAATAAAATCCAATCGCCACCCCATCATAATAGCCTCTATCGTTAAAAGTATTTGAAGATGGGATAAAGTTTTTTGTTGCAAATAGCAATTACGATCGAATGAAAATCTGGTCATTAAAAAAGACCATTAGCGACCAAAATTATGATCACTCTTTATAAAATCTCATTGCTAATTTTTTTTTAAAAAAAATACTATATAACCATTTAGGGACGGTCATTGTTAAAGGGCTTATATAAGAAATTAATGTGCCTAATTACAACCACTTTTTTTTGTCACTAACAAATCTCTTTTTTTTTTTTTTTTTTTTTTTGTTCTTCTTTTAGCTGTTCCTTTTGGCACCCCATTCACACATGTAATACTTGACATTGAATGAACATCCAAAATGCTAAATAAATTTTATTTAAAATATTTATATTGTGCAACAATATTGTTAATCTAGCTTCGAGCACATATTGACAAATACATATGCTACCATATCGATGTGTCACCAACTGACTAAATTTGTTAGTTGTGGTTTACAAGTGCTACCCAATTCTTTATAAGTGAATTTATATAGATATCACTCCAACCTATCTAAGATAGTTTTAGACACTATCTAAAGTCTTTCCTAAGATAGATTTATAGGCACTATCTTAAGCCTTTCACAAAATCATAAAAGAGTTCTAAGCTACCTAACCTAAGTAGTGATCTTATTGCATAAGAAAGATCACTCACTAAGGCTCCATTTCTTTCATAGAGAATAATTTATTTGAGGAAAATATTTTCTAAGAAAAATATTTTCTAAGGAAATATTTTTCAAGCAATTTATTTTCTGGTGTTTGGAATACATTATAAAAAATATTAACTTTTTTTTGAGTTATAAGATTATAACAAAATTTAGAGCATAATTTTTTTTTTATATATTTACACCATTTGTTATTTAATATAAGAAAAATACATTTAAATTGAAAATTTGAGTGAGTTCCTCTTATCACCAGTGACCACTGCTAGCCAACGATGATCGATGATGGGTATCAGTAGTCAATAATGACCAATAATGATAAATATATGTATTTATATAACTTATTTTTCATTTGGATGGGTTTATCAAATTTTGAAAAATGACTTCTCATTTTCAAAATAAGAAGATATTTTCCTAAAAAATGACTTAGTTTTTTCTTTAACCAAAAAAATATTTTCTATTGACTAAATTTTTTTTTTCAAATGCACCATATAGAGGAAAATACAAAAATATTTTCTTAAAAAAATTTTTCATGAAGCAAATGTAGCATAATTCACTCAATTATTTTCTTTGCAAGAAAACCAACATAAATTTAGCTTTAAACTTAAGCCTCGCTTTGTGAATCACTTAGAGTTAAGTAAATGAAGTAGCTTTTTCTTTTTGCTTATGTTCATTTCATTGCCTTGAACATCTAAAGGAGATGGCTTCATATTGATTTACTGAAGGAGAACTAGCTAGTACTAACAAAGTTGAAAATATGTTAGAATTTTATAATGGAGCCATTAGAGCTTGTCAATAGTCATTGAAATCTCCTTTATGGTTTTTAGAAGTCTAATGGGCTCAACAACTAGTTTTAATAGTCATTGGCTAGCTTTTTTTGTCATGCCTAATAACGATCATTAGGATTTTCCCATAGTTGTTTTGCTTTCCAATAGGCATTGAAATCTTCAACAATCATTAAGGCTTAAGAATTTTGCACAAACTCTACAACTTTATCTAGGAGACCTTTCAACTAGGCATTGCCTAAGTTTCATGCTCATTGTGTTGCAAATGCTCATTAAGGAATCTCCAATAGTCATTGAGCTGCTTTGCTTTAATTTTCACTTAATAAGCATTGAAGATTATTCAATAGTTGATAGTTTATCCCACTATTGTTAAATACTTATCGCGATTGTTGAGAATGTATTAAATTCATATAGGAGAGCTTGCAAACTTCCTAAGAACTTTTTCAATTGTCAAATTTTCTTTTCCAATAGTCAATAGGACGTTCTTAATGGTCATTTATAGGTTGATTGTTCAATTACTTTATTTTGCTCTAAGTATGAGTTTTAATATGTCTTACATTCAATATGATTTGAGCTTTAATATGTCTTACCTTCAATATGATTATTAGTTACTAGTGTCAACACTTGATCTTACTATGTCCTTTAAAATTTTTAAGATGTGAAGAGCATTCCTTGAGCCACTTTTAACTTTGAACTTATAATGAATGATATTGAAGGACCGATAAGGAACATATAAAACACTTGCTTATAAATTAATAACTTAACCCTTGTTTGTAATGATGAAAATAAAAATTATAACCATAAGGTTTAACAATATTGTTTCTTATGGAATCCTTGTAAGTTGCTTTTTATTATTTCAACTTATCAATAACATAGGTCTGCATGAACCATAACTTGGTCTATGCAATACTTGTGTGGTTTGAACAAATCACTAGTTAGTCTATGCAAATAACTTTTGTGGTTTGCACAAATCACTAGTTGGTCTATGTAGACACCTTATACAACATAGCTTTTTTTCCTTATTTCAAATGTTTTCTTTTAAGACAACACTAGTTGTTGCATATACCTTCAATAATCTAAAACTATTGCAGGTTAGTCCTTTTTTTTTTCTTTTATGATTACTTTACTTTGATCACATTTATTGTACAAATCTAACATACCATATTCCACTTTGTTTCATGTATGAGCTTGTGTTTTACGTTTAGTTATTCATTCCATTTCCTTGATTCATGATAGGACTAGTGTGTTTCCTTTTGTTTGTCTATTTTGGTTGATTGCATGACTATGTTGACTCGCATGGACTTTATAACATATTTCTAGCAATTGATTATGTAACCACACCTTTGAATTGTATTAAATTAGTTTCTTGTATTGTGCTTACTTTTACTTTGGATGATGACTTGACATATATGGATTCCTAGGTGTAATGGAAAACTAATTAGTAAAAGCAACCTTTAAGAGCAAAATTTTTTTTTCACAAAAAGGTTGAACTAATATTTGGGTGACTTGAGGTGCCTAAAATCTTCCCTAAGTTATACCTAACTTTCAAACTCAATTCTCTGAGAGGGAGGGTGAAGGCAGGCTTGATCTAAAAAGTTGTTATTAGATCACTTGTTATAAGATTCATTCCCTCTACACGGCAAATAACCAACATATTTACGAAGGCACTGCCTAAGGTTCCATTCAAAAACTTTCATGACAAGCTTAGAGTACATTCTTTCATTACCTCCAGCTTAAAGAAGGGTGAAAATGAAAAAGATCAAACCAACAAGGAAACTCATGAATATTGTTTCCTTAATAATCTAACTAAACTTGTGGCATTCTCAAAAGGAATATCTCAATCAAGATTTGATCATTCGACAAACAAACTAGTCGTTGCATAAGTTTAGGAGATTAGCTGTTGTAAATGTTTAGAAGATTCTTTCTATATTGATTTTTATTTTCTCAATTGAAACCTTGGTTTCCTTGTGTATATATTTTGCATTTTTTTTTTTAGTATCAGAAGGATTACGAGGAATAGACCACAATTTTCTTTGAAAATTCTTATGGTGTCCAAACCTAATTGGATAATACCTACCTTTTCTTAGATTCTTGTCTAGACTAAAGCTAAAGTGGTAACTCCCGAACTTGTTCAAGAGCTCTATCAACATAGAACCTTGAATTATTGGTTCCTTATTGACCAAATTCCATTCTAAATCTGAGATTAGAGCTGGCAGTTTTTGAGCCGACCCGAACTCAGAGCAAATCTGAAGTAACCCAAAAAATTTTAGGGTCAGATCGGGTAAAGGTCAACCGGATATGTCATATCAAAATTAACTCGAATGGTCAACCTGTGACCCAATGATAATAGAAAAAAATAAAATTTATTATATATATATATATAAAGTAGAATAACTAAAATAAAAAGAAAATTATTTTAAAAAATATTAAAATTATTTAATTCAATTCAAGTTTAAAATTTATTTTATTTTGTTTAAAATATGTTGATATTTTTATATTTTTAATAAATTTACTAATTTTATTATGCTTTTTCATATGTTTACATTACAATTTTTTATTTATAATGACAAGCTATTTTTTAAGAATAAAAGTTATTTATTGTGACAAAAATTTTTTAATCATTTTTATAAAATTATTTGATACAATTAAAAAAATATTACTATGACAACATTATTTCTTATATCTAATTTGGTGAACAATAAAAATTTGACATCAATATATTATGACAAAATATTATAATAAAAGAGTTTATATAATAATTTATTTTGGATGCTCATTTGTTATAATAAAAACTTTTGAATTAAAATTTTTAAGTTCAATGACTCAAAATACTCAAATTTTTCACAAGTTTCAATTGTATTCAAAGTTTCTAATTGAGTCAATTACATCACAATTTAATGAATTGATTTTTTAATTATACCCCAAATCAAAATTATCAGTCTTGAGTAAAATATATATTTAGACTCAATTCACCCTTATATTTTTTTTAATTTTACAAAAATAATATTTTTATTCTTACTCAATTTATATAATTTTTCACAGAAATATACAATTTTATTTCTATTTTAGTTGATAATTAATTAATTTTACATTAATTTCATGTTTTTAATTATAAAATTTTATTTTATATATTTAAGTAATAAACTAATAAATCCTTAAATTCCATTTCAAGGGTAAATTTTTTGAGAATGTTCATGTTCATATCATGTAATTGATTTTTTAAATATTTCTTAGAAGTTTATTTTAAATGATTTAAATAATTTATTATTTAAAATATGTAAATTAATTTTTGATGACAGATTGACATATTTATAATTTATAAAATTATATTTCAAAATTTTTAATTTAAATACAAAATTAACACATAAAAGTACATAATAAATTTAATTAAATAAAATTGAGATAAAATGGAATAAAAATAAAAATATCATTTTAATTAAGCTCATGTAATTTATTTTTAAATATTTCTTAAATTTTTTATCATTTAAAATATAAAAATTAAATTTTTAAGGAGAGATTGAAAGAAAGCAAATTTTTTAATGAGATATTGAGAGATTTTATGAATTATAAATTTAAATTTTAAAATTTTATATTCAAATATAAAATTCAATTTCTTCATGTAAAAGTATATATAATAAATTTAATTAAGCAGAAAAAAGATTAAATTGAATACAAAATAAAAAGTGTCATCTTAATTGAGTTCATGTAACTAATTTTTTAAATATTTTTTAAAATTTTATTTTATGTAATTTAAATAGTTTATATTTTTTTTTAAAGAGAGATTGAGTGAAATTTTTTAAAATAAGAGATTGAGAGATTTTATGAATTATAAACTAAAATTTTAAAATTTTTATTTTTAAATATAAATTTAAAATTAGAAAAATTCATTAGATAAAAGTAAATAATAAATTTAATTAAATAAAAATAGAATATCATCTAGATTAATTTCATGTAATTGATTTTTTTAATATTTCTTAGAAGGTTTTTATTCTAAATAGTTTTAAAAAATTTATTCAAAATAAAAAAATAAATTTATAATGAGAGAATTTTCTTAAAAAATTGAGAGATTTTATTAATTGTAAATTTAAATTTTAGAATTTTTAATTTTTAAATTTAAATATAAAATTTGAATTCATCATACAAAAGGACATAATGAATTTAATTAAGCAAAAATAAAATAAAATTGAATAAAAATAAAGATATTACATTAATTAAACTCTAAACTTAATTTTATGTTTGATTGAACTAATTGAAAAATTATAAAGGTCAATTGAATATAAATATGCACTTTACTAAATTCTAATTTTAACTTGGGGTATAATTAAAAATAATTCATGAAATTAGAGTTATCGACTTAATTTGAAAATTTGGATATGATTAAAATTCACATAAATGTTTGAATTTTTTAAGTCATTAAACTAAGTTTTTACCATAAATTTTAAATAATTTAATACAAAAAAGTAATTTACCACTAGTTTATTTATTTTTTATAATAATTATGATAAATTTGATTTTTATCATGATAAACTCACATATTAAGATAAAAATTAATTTTACCGTAGAAATATTTATTATAATACATAAAATTTTTTGCTATTAGTGATTTGTTATCATTAAATATTATATGTTTGTAAATTGGTTTAAATTTTGATATATGACTTGAATATAATTCTATATGGACTTAATTCAATTACTTGTGTTTATTATATATAGTGAGTTACTTCAAAAAATAAATTATATTTAATTTATTAAGCATTTAAATAAAATAAATTTTTTTAATCAAGTTTTGTTTTATATAAAATTTGACTAAAAATAATTTTTAAGAGAAAATTATCATTTTTTCTTAACAAATTATGGGGAAATATTGTATAAATGATAAAAAAAAAATTTAAATGCATATTTAAAAATTGAATAACAAATAATCCGACCAGAAATATTAATTTTAAGAGCAAACTTGAAATCTTTTTATGCATGCATGACCCGAACCCACTTGATACCCGGACGATCCAACCTGATCCGAAATCACTTCGATCTAAAAACGACCCAAACCAAAATGGCCCAACCCTACTCATTTACCACCTCTATATGAGATTAACCTAAAGAATAATAATGCCGCATCCCTTCAATCTCCTGATAATGAAAAAAAAAAAAAAGACAATTGCAAGCAAAATCCACTCATGCTCAGACTATTGTTATCAATATTTGGACTCAAAATGGTGTCAAGTTATAATCACATGCATATCCTAGCGAGCATCCGAATCCCTTATATTTCTAATAAGACTAACTCTGGGGGGAAAAAAAAAACTATCTCCTTGATTACTATACCAATCATTTTTAAGTAAGGCAGATATACTAACGATATATTAAAGTTAACAAAGTTAGAGTTAAATGTAATATGAGGTTCGTATGTAAATATGTATAGGTTAACCATAGGATTCCCTTAATAATGGATTTATAAATACGTGCCCAATGGATGTTAAAATGATATATATAAATGCATGCAGTGTTCGTAAAGGCAAGGGCACACCACAAAACCAGTTGTTAGTGCATAATGTTAAACAAATAAATGCATGAGAATATATTATTATTATTATTATGTAAAATACTGTTATTTTCTCACCGTGTTTGACCAGCAATATTAGAAATAGAGATTGCGTGAGAATCCCTTTAAGAGAGCATTGTGAAATAATGCAATCCCAATCATTCCTATGGCTGGCCTTTATTATTATTTAACTAATCATATCGAGACCTTGGATTGAGTAATATGTGTTGGATCAGCACATGTAAATGCCACGCACTTTCAGGATTTTGCTTTTCAGTTTTCACCTCCACAAATTGTCTAATCCATTTACAATTTCTAGCTACACAAAATTGTTTTCTCATGGAATTGCCACATGAATTTCACATTTTTTATGTTAATAACACTCAAATCTCATCTAAAGCCTAACAATTGCAATTGAATAGTTTGATTGAGAGTTAAATTGAATTATAACTAAATTTCGTTATGGTCATTAAAGATTAAGTTTGTTTAATTGAATTACTAAACTTTGATTTTTATTTTATTATAGTTTATTCTTAATTTTTTTAATGATTTCGACTCCAAATTGATTTTGTATTTCGAATTTCTTGTCATAATTCATAAAAAAAAAAATTCAAAATTCTCTTACGAAAAAAAAATCTAAAATAATTTAACAATAAAATAAAAATCATAAGGAAAATAAGTTAATAAATCACAATAGGATAAAAATTAAAGTTTACTAATTCAATTGATCAAAATTAATTTTTAGTAACTACATTAAAATTTTGGATATAATTTAGTGACTATTGAGACAAATTACCTGTTTGATCAAAATATTATATTAGAGAATATTTTATGTTTGCTAGATGTGTAACTGTAGTTTTAATATTATGTGCAATAACTAATTTTCATTAATATTTTCTTTTAACAATTTAGTAAACTAATATATGATGAATTATTTACATAATAAATAATGAGAAGGCAAGTAAATAACGATGTAATAAAATGTATTTCTTTATCGAAATCAAATGTGATAAATTCAGTTCCAACCTAAACTTAAAAATCTGATCCAAACATAGATTATTATATTTTTCATGAAATATGAATGACATAAATCCGAATATATCAAAGTTGTCAGTTATATATAGCAAATAGAACCACCATCTTAATTTGGTCCTTATTTCCATTTCTCTTGCCATTCTGTTGGCAATTAGCAATTTTTTTAAGGCAGTCTAGAACATTGTTATCCATCCTGTTTGAAATAAATTATGCAAGAAAATAAAATAAAAAGATAATTTTATTAATAAAATAGTCTCACTTTATTGATATAATTTTATGATTTTGAGATAAATTTAAATTGATAGAATTTAATTGAATTTTATTATTTGGAATACATTATAATAAATTAAAATTATTTTATTTTCTTAACTATCTTTATTTATTTAAAATAAGTGTAGTGCTAATTGAAATTTTAAGATTAATAATGTAATTTTATCTAATTTTTCATTGAATTGAATTCTTTTAAAATTTTATAGCATTTAACTTAATTTAATTTTAACATCAATCATTTCTTTTTTAAATAATAAAATTAAATTCTGTTCATATAAGAGAATCATTAAAATATAATTCTTTTCTATTGCATTCTTTCAAAATTAAAGTTTCTAAATAAAGCCATCGTATTAATCCCAACCTACATTTCTAACTTATTTTCTACCTTAAATTGAAATTGACCTCGCAGCTTTAATCTTGGGAATAATTTCAGCATTTCTGAGATGAAAACACATTAGTTAAGGAAAACCTATTATCCAATTTTAAAAATTAAACGTTAATTAATAATCATTTTTCCTTTGGTTTAATAATTAGAATATGATCAATAAAATAAAGAGCAAATTAATATATTAAATTTTATATAAGTGAAATTTGAGTTTTAGTACCCATTTTGAAATAATTGTTTGTTGCAAATTCTTATGTTAACAAGGCTAGTCTTTCAAATTATTATCATATAATATTTGTTCATTGCATTAACCTGTTTCTTTTTCGTTTAACTACTACCAAGTCATTTTCTTTTCAATTTTTAATATAAATTTAGTCATGTAATATCATTGTCAAATCATATTTTTTAAGAAAAATATGAACTACATTCATAGAATTAATTATAGAATTAAGTAAATTGTACAACTTGATTTACAGATATAATAATAATGATAAAGCAGGAAGTACGAGAACATAGAACAAGCGAACCTTAGCCATAATAATTTTCAATAGAAATGACTAAACACTTAAAATTATAACTTAATAAGGAACACGCTCAACTCAATGATTACTAGAATCATAAATCGATTTCTATGTTCTTTGAATTAGCCTAATAACTTGAATATCATTAATAAGTTGAAATACATTATCAAAAACAAACTTGAAAAATTTAGAAATTCAATAAGAAATAAAACTTTCATAAATAAAGAACATATAATTCTCAAAAGATAATAAAAATAAAAATAAAAAATAAAATACACATAGAAATTAGATCTGTATCCATTAAAATACAAGAATAATAAATCTAATATCTAGATATATAAATTTAGTCAGATATAATAAAATAAAATACACATGAAATCACTATTTTTTTTAAAAAAAAAATGCACCTAAATAAAATAAAAAATAAGTAAATTTAGATTTTATTCAAAAAAATAGAGGATAGAATAAAAAGAAATTAAAAAAAAAAAGAGGACTATTTTTTGGCCAAATAACAAAAATTAGCTTCTAAAGAGTGTCTTATTAGAAAGCCTAAACGAAAAAAGGAAACTAAAAAAAGGTTGATGGGCTAGTTTTTTTTTTTTTTTTTTCCAAAATAGTTATTTATGGTATTTCTTATTCACAATATTTAAAAAAAAAGGAATTCTAGTATGGACAAGCGTAAGAAAAAGTGTCATTATATGTAATTATATATAAATACAATAAATTGACTCAATAATGGTATAGGAAATTGCAAAAGGTTGATTTTCAGGTAGATTAAGGGCATTCTTTAAGGTTTATTTATGTCTTTTAGCCTATGTTGAGATTTATTTGGAAGGGTAGCTTTGTTATTTAACTCTTTAAAAATGGGAGCTTTTAAGTCACTTACATTCCTATAGTGTGCAAGCAATAGATTCTAAGTGATGTAGTTGTGATGAGATTGTAAGGGTAATTTTGTATTTTTTGCTTAAATAGTATGTTGCCCTAGGCTAAGCATTATTTTTCTTTTTCATTCTTCAATTTGCAGCCATCAATGCTTTCCTTATCCGCTTCTCTTCTTCTTTTGTTTTGTTTTCCTTCTTCATCTTTTAATTGAATTGTTCCAATTGGGCAATGATGAAGAGATGGAGGAAGATTTGGCCCATAAAGTATATGGGATCCATAGAAGTTTCTCATTTGATTCTCATGTCTTCGCCTTTGTGATATCTAATCCATTATGAGCAAGGAGCTTTGAGTATATTTCTATTTATTTATGGATATATACCTTTTATGGTTAAATGATGAGAAATTTGGCTTCATGTGGTTCAAATAATGTTATAATATTTATAACCATACTTCTAAACAGTTGCTCTTTGTGTCTTTCACTTAATCCATTTTTCTCTCCTAGTATGATTTATTTTGTTAGTTTGATTGTTGATTTGAATTCATTTTGAATGTTGTTGTTTAAGATTTGTAGATTCCTAATTACTTTGAGAATAATTTCATTAATTTATAGATTTTATTAATAATTTCAAAACATGATTTATTTGCCTTTTCTTTTTTCCATTCACCAGTCTTCATATTTGTTTCAGGTGCTCATTAAGGATTTAATTCTTTGCAATTTTATCACTAGGTTTCATTTCCTCCTCTATGTTTTTGTTGTTTTGCTAATTTGAATAGTTGTTAATATGTTATAGCTTTGCTTTTCACTTACCTTTTAGTCACATTTTGTTCTCTTCCTATGAAATTATGGATGTAATTGTTTGAACACAAGCCTTTTGATGCCAGAGCTATGATGGAATTTAGCATATTAAAAGGAATATCCATTGGCCTCTTGAATCTTAGCTTAGGTTTCAATTCTATTGGTTTGTGCTAGGTATATATTCTTCTATTTCAACCTAACTGTCATCCTTATTTTTATTTCTCAACTGGAATACTACTATTAATAATAATTTGATTTAAGTTTTTTAAGAATAGCACATCATGATGCACAAAAAAGATTTGAAAGGCCATCTTTAGAGTTTGTTTAGAAATATGTTACATGTGTTTCATTTGAATTTCCAATTAGATGATGAGAATTTTCAAAAAAAAAAAATTCCAATTGGTAACTGAATTCTTATTTATTTTTATTCATTTTGATCTTCATCTACTTGATTAAGCTTCTTTCACAAAAACATTGATGTACATCAACTTATTCAAAATGTTAAATACTTAAAAAAAAAATTAATTCTAAGCATAATTATTATTAAAATAAGAATTGCTTAACACAAAATCCTAAATTAACACATGCATACAACGTATAACAATTAATAAAATGAGTAAGAGAACAGGTAAAAAGAACCTAGATGCAACGTAATCATATCCCCCACTCTTAACATTTCAATTGTCCTCAATGTTAAGAACACTATCAAATAGAATAGAAAAAGAAAAGAAAAGGTTGAAAAACTTCTCTACCGATTCTTTTTTGCATTTATCGCACTAAGTATAGGAGAAAAGTTGTTACTTATGCAAAAATAAAAAAAATCCTATTAGTTAAGCAATGCCAAAACTAAAAGAAAAGAAATATAAAATTTAGATTGGGTTGACTCCCAATAAGCTCTAAATTTAATGTCCATAGCTAGGCATTCATCCATGAGATCCATTATGCGGCAAATGAAAGGGACTGAAGCTTTTCGACATGTTCCCCTTCAAACTAATGCTTCAATCTTTGCCCATTCACCATAAATGGACATTATTCAACACCTTACACTTTAATCGCACTACGTGGATACATTTTGGTGACAGTTAATGGTCTAGACCATCTTGACTTTAATTTACACATGGTGGCATTAGGCTTCTTATAATCAATGCATACTCTCCATCTAATGCTAATTCTTATGGGGATCAACTCATAATCATTGTGCCTCCCTTCTTTGGAACTACAACTTCTTTAATATTGGAGTTGAGATGTCTTTGAGCTTGAATGCTTGGGCGGTAATTCTCTTCCATCAATATCTTATGCGAGCAAACTAATGGGTTAATCCTTTTTATGTTTGAAATTAGCCATGTTATAACTGCTATATGTTTCCTTAATACCCTTAAAAGCTTTTCTTCCTTTACAACACTCAAATAGGTAAAAATAATATATATATATATATATATATATATATATATATATATATATATATATATATATATATATATATATATATA
>CATIWR010383318.1:0-13496 GCA_949677035.1 Omphalea diandra
TATATATATATATTACATGACTATTTTTAGCCCACAAAAAAAAAAAAAAAATCTAACACTAATATCCAAAACGGGCTCTTAATAAATTTGAGGTTGTCAATGGCAACATCCACTGGTCATTCCATTGAAATCAGCAACGCATTTGAAATAATCCATGATTATTCCTTTTAACACGTTTTGCTTATCACCCAGCAAAGGTGAAACCCAATTGCAACTTCCATGCTTTCTAGAGTGTTCCAAAATTGGATCAATATCCATCCAATTTTGGAACGTTCTCCGAACAGTAGAGTTGCTCATTTTTTTTTTTTTTAAATGATGTATTGCAAATCTTGAACCCTTAGCCATAATTAGATCGCCCATTCCCTCAACGACATACTACGAAATTAATTACCCCATCTAAGTCACCAGAAATAAAATGTAAATAAAGATATTCAAGACGTGTTAGGATAGACCTTAGCACCTCAGACTCCACTATGGAGAAACAAGCCTTCACGAAGAAGTTTTTTTCTTTTTATTAACAATACAAAACATCTAGGATTATAAATCATGTACCACAACCATACTCTGATACCACATGTAAGATATTTAATTCAGAATCTAGTACATAAATTTAGAACACCATTCATAGTTAATCGGAAACAAAATTGCATACTTGTTTACGCAGTAGATCCAAAAGCGGAAGTAAGTTGCATACTTCTTTATGCATTGAATCCCAAATTGTTCCGCGCCATTATTCCGATAACTGAAAACAAAATACTCGAATAATAGGTCAGAAGAGTTGAAAAATAGAGCTAAGTCTTCCTCTCCTTGACCTTCCCACAAGACGGCTACGATAGATGTAGCAACTAGGGTTGTCAAACATTATGAAGACAGGAGATGAGACTTAACCTATTTATAATAGATTTTAACAGGCCCACCCATCATAGGTCCATGTTAAAATAGGCCTACACTGACCGTCTTCCATATCGGTCCACAAAAGGTGTCACAAGCCCATAACTCAATTGATCACATTTTAATTGGGCTTACCCCAAATCAATAAACTATATTATTTAGTCCGTTTTATAAATAATTAAAATAGACTCATAATTAATATTAGCCCACATAAAATTCCAACAGTTATATTATGAAAAATAGTTAAAGTTGAAGTTTAACGTTAGAGTAACTATATTTAAAAATAAAATAAAGATAATCTTATGTGTCTAATAGATGATAATTTTATAATATAAATTTAAAACTTAAAGAAAATGATCCTAAAAGTAAAATAAAATAACATAAAAATCTATATTAGCTCAATTCAAGTTGTTGTTTTATTTGAGTTTTTCTATTTCATGTTTGGAGTTAATTTATACCAACCAAGGGCTTGATTCTCAAGATGTTTTATATGAATTTAAAAATTATTGTATCATTTTAAAAAATAATATCTACATATAATTGGAAAGTTTAAAATCACAAATTTATTTTGCTATTACATCAGTATATTTTTTATTATAATAATGATATATCTATTTAAAATTTTAAGATATTATTTATAGATTTTTTTGTCAACTTGACTAGTTCTATATCAAAACTAAAAGTTTGAGGACTTGATGGATACAAATAAAAATACAAGGGATGAGTAGCATAATCATGAAAAATTTAGGGCTGTTAGCATGGGTTATTGTCTATTTTTATATTAAAATAATTTTTTTATATTAACAAGGTTTTCAAAACATATGTAACAAACACTATTAAACTCTATCAAAAAGGCTAAATTGTAGAAAAAATAATGATAAAAGGACTGAGAATATAAATTATAGTAAAAGTATCCAACAACATAAACGCAAAAAATCAGAGATCTAGAGATGTATTTTGCCAAGTAAGTTACCTCATTATCTTAACTTTTACCTCATTATCTTGACTTTTCTAGCATGATAATGTTTTAAAGATCATCTAGAAATGAGTGTCTCATTGACAGTTATTGCTTTTCTATAATGATTTAGTTTTAAAACTTAATACAAAGATATCTCAAAGATTTAGTAGTTTTCCTAATTTAGTAATAGCATTACCATATTACCTAAAAATAGGTCCCAAAAAAAGCAAAACATGAGACAGTATATAGTAAAGGCAAATACAATTTGTTTTTCTTTATTTGGTGGATTGAAATTAAATATGATAGTGCATTGATATTTAAAGGGCAATGAAACTTGGCTTGAAGCATAGTGAAGTGAAGAAAATAAGAAAGTAATGAAAACAATGGTTGAAATGGGTAGAAACCTATTATGGATAACTTATATGCTTACGTTTTTCATTTGTTTTGCACTTTGTCCAGCTCAATCCACTGTTATACGTGATAAAGGTTGGAAAGGTAATTCATCACCAGACTAGCATATGAACTGCAAGAATTTGAATTTTGGAATGTTACCTAAGGGACCGGTTCCTCCATCTGGCCCAAGTATTCCTCCCCCACCGCCATTTAGAAGAAATGCAAATTCTAATATATTGAATGAAGTTGTTTCGAATCCTTCATATGGTCCTAGTGCTTCTTCACCACCAATGGGACTACCATTGACCATTTCAGAATAAGCCTAAAGGCGCTTAGAATCATACATGAGGGCCAAGCCCTAGTCACTTGAATTCTACACCACCAATAAATATCAAAGAGTTGAGCATGAATAAAGACTCTCTCAATTTCTAAACCCTAGTTGTTTCGATTTTTCTCTTTGTTTTATCTATTTTCTTTATTTTTTTTAACAAAGTGGATTATTTTATCTTATTTGTTTATTTCATTTTATTTTTTTGTCTCTCTCTCTTTATAGTTTTTTTAGATTTGTTATTTCATTTCTTTTGTTGAGAGCTTTTGTCTCTTTTTTGAAAGTTTTAGTAATTTGAGATTGATTATTTAGTAATATATGACGATATATTATTAGTAATCATTTCTCAAATTTGTTCAAATATATTGTATGAATTTTAATCTACATTACACTATAGTACTATACCTGGTGGGAATCTCCATAATTAATAAAGATACAGAGTTATCGAAAATGATTCATATTGAAAATACAACCATGAATTTGGAGCTGAGCCAATATACAGTTATTAATAGTGTTGAGAATCGATTTCATATTAGTGTTGTAGATCATAAGATTATTTTTTTTTGTAAATATTGTATGACAATTTATAAGTAAAAATATATTCTATTATTCTAAAAAAAAAAAAAAGCTAAGTAGTGAATAGCATAAGGGTGTTACATGCCCTATACATGTATATTAAATCATCAAATCATTACTTATCGCCTATGCTTTAAATTATCAAACTATCAACCATCTCCTACTCATTAACCATCAAATCATTACATATTAGTGTTGTAGATCATAAGATTATTTTCTTTTGAAAATGTTGTGTGACAATTTATGAGTAAAAATATGTTCTATTATTCTAAAAAAAAAAAAGCTAAATAGTGAATAGCATAAGGGTGTTACGTGCCCTATACAAGTATATTAAATTATCAAATCACTACTTATCACCTCTGGTTTATACTGTCAAATTATCAATTATCTCGTGCTCATTAATACTTAAGCAATATGTTATCTATCATTGCTTAATGATTTGTTTATTATAAACATTTTAGTTCACATGAAGCATTTTATCATCTTGGATTTTTTTAAAATAAAAATATTGCATTAATAAAAAAACATAGAGACAGATACTTTTTGTATTCTTCTAATAAATAAATGGAAAAGTCTTTTACAAACAGAACTACATGAATCTAGCACAATTTTATTTAGTCAATCAAATGCTTTTGTAAAATTTAGTTCCTGTAGCTTCTGTTCAAAATTTCTAGCAATCTAGTCACAGTGGTTAAGTCATGCTATACAATTTCTTCTTTATAATTAGTATGTATTAAATAATTTTACTATTATTTTTCTATGATTGAGCTCTTTTTTTTTTTTTTAAAAGAATTAAAAATATGAAAATCACTAATGGTATCTATTAAAGAGAGACTCAATAATATTAATACAAAAAGTATAAAGGCTTAAGAATGCATTTAGTACTGTATCCTTAAGTCTTTATCTTTTTTTTTTTTTTTTTAACTTTGAAACTACAATTATATTATTTCAAAATTCTGAAAGTTATATTATGAAAAATAGTTAAAGTTGAAATTTAAAGTTAGAGTAACTATATTTAAAAATAAAATAAATGTAATCATTATGTGTCTAGTAGGTGATAATTTAATTAATATAACTTTAAAACTTTAAAACTTAAAAAATCCTAAAAGTAAAAAAAGTAAAATAAAAATCTATATAAACTCAATTCAGGTTGCAGTTTTATTTGAGTTCTTCTATTTCATGTTTGGAGTTAATTTAGACTGACCAAGGGCTTGATTCCCAACTTCTTTTATTTGAATTAAAAAATATTGTATTATTTAAAATAATAAAATTTAAAAATAACAATTGGAAAGTTTAAAATCACAAAATTTATTTTGCTATTACATCATTATATTTTTAATTATAAAAAATGATACAATCTCTTCAAAATTTTAAGAAATTATTTATAGATTTTTTGTCAACTTTACTTTTTCTACATTGAAAGTCCTTAATATAATACAAAATAAAAGTTTGAGGACTCGATGGATACAAATTAAAATACAAGGGATGAGTAGTGTAATCATGAAAAAAATAAAGATTTAGATTTAACATACCAGCTTGATATCTTCTATGAACTCTTGTTTTGTGATGAGATGATTACTCTGTAATCGAAACTACATAAAAACATCTAAAATATTAGGATAAACTCTAATAATAATAATAATAATAATAATAATAATAAAGAGATAATCAGAATCAGGGTTAGAGTTGAAAATCTTGAGGAAGCTGTCAAAACTGAAAGCAAATATTTGCACTAGTCATGACCTAAAATAAAAGACATCCTCTAAATATATAAAAAAATTTTAAAATAATTTTGAAATACTTTTATTGTGTTCTAGAGGGATTTTGAGAGATTTTGAGAGAAAAAATATGAAAATTTACGTTAGAAATTTTCTTCCTCTTTTTATTTATTTATTTATTTTTTTGCACAATTTTGGAACAGCACCATTGTTTCTTTATCTGTCAAATATTTGTTCCGTATTAGATCATTTCACATGATATTCCTATTTCTTTGAAAGTAAAATCAAACAAGTTTGAATTTTGCATAACGTGATGCTTCTATTTCTTTTAAACTAATTTTAAAAGTAAAATAATATTAAATATATTAAATTAATATGAAATAATAAATAATATTTTTAATATAATATAAATAATATTAAATATTAATATAATATTGATATATATATATATATATATAATATAATTAATATTATTTAGTATATTATATAATAATATAAACTTAATATGAATCTTAATTTTAATTTAATCTTAATATAAAATATAATATAAATTTAATTAAATAAATATGGTTTTATATTTTGAAATATAATTATAGGTTAAAAATATTGTTTTAAGTGTTTAGACTATAGTTTATCAATATCTTTATATTTAAATAATTAATAAAGTAATGAAGTAGAGTTTATTCAATAAAAATAATAACAGAAAGAAAATTGAAATGCAGGATATTAGAAACTTGGACAAATCAACTTATTTTTCTGTTTTTTCAGTTTTCTATTTATAAAATGAAAATTAAAAAAATAGAAAATAGAATTATAATTTAAAATTTTTATAAATATAATTATAATTTAAAATTTTTATTTTTATTTAATTTATAATAATTTTTAATAACACTTAAACTAAATGTCTTAATAACTAAACTATAACAACAATTAGAATAAATGTTACTTATAGTAATAATGATATATTTCTAAAATGTCATAACACATAAAATTACAGTTATGTTTGACACAAATGTGATTCAAATTGCTACAAAAAAAGTGAAATTATTGTAGCACTTCCCATAAATATCAGAATAATATAAAAAGTATCACAATAAACAAAACATTTGCTAACATTTGTTCAAAATATCACTAAAAAACCACATTTGCTTATTCAAGTGACATTTGAAAAAAAATGTCAAACTATTTTTGTCGCAGGGCACATATTGGTAGGCATATTTTCTCTGCTTGCACTTCTTAGCTGGATAGTGGTGCTTTCCCATCTATGTTGAATAACACAAATATTGTGCTGATTCCAAAATGTTATAGTCCATCCTCTATGAAAGATCTACGACCTATTACACTTTGTAATGTGGTGTATAAAATTGTTGCAAAGGTTTTAGCTAATAGACTGAAGCGTATCCTGCCATTGATTATTTCTAATGCTTAGTCTGCATTTGTACCAGGTCGATCTATTGTAGACAATGTTTTGATTGCTTTCGAGCTTATTCATCACATGAAGAGGAAGACTCTGGGAAGAAAGGGTTGTGTGCTCTAAAAATTGATATCAGCAAGGCATACTATAGGGTCAGTTGGGATTACTTATTTGCTGTGATGGAGCAAATGAAGTTTGATCCTAAGTTCATCGAGTGGATTCGGCTTTGTGTTTCCGCAGTACCATATTTTGTGGGCTTGCAGGGCAGGTGGTAGGTCCTATTTCTCTTAGCAGAGGCCTCTGACAAAGGGATCCTTTGTCACCTTATTTATTCATCATTTGTGCTGAAGGGGTTGTTTGGGATGATTCGGGCAGCAGAGGTTAAAGGGGGCACTGATGGTTGCCGTATCAGTAGAGGTGCTCCTAGAGTTTCCCATTTATTATTTGCCGATGTCAATTTATTTTTCTTTGAGGCGACGCTGGAGGAGTGTGGTAGAATGCAACCAATTCTCAATAATTATGCTTATAAAATCAGTGGCACAGGCGATTTCCTCATTTTGCATGAGTTTCCTTGATCCCTATCTCTGTGTGAGGAGCTTGAACGAATGATGAATTCATTCTGGTGGGGTATGAAGCGAGGGGGTGATGGGTCTATACACTAGTTTCAGTGGGATTTATTGTGTGAAAGGAAGGAGGGGGAATGGGTTTTAGGAAACTTCAATTTAATCTTGCAATGTTGGGAAAGCAAGTTTGGAATCTTAATTTTGATCCTGATGCTCTACTTTCCACACTTATCAAAGCTAAAAATTTCCCTTCTGGAGACTTCTTAAATGCCCATCTGCGCAACAATCCAAGTTTTACTTGGAGAAGCATCTGGTCTGCTATGGGGATTCTCTTTAAGGGATGTCGTTGGCTTGTTGGAGATGAGATGAGCTTCAATTTGTGGCACGACCCATGGTTAAATGGTGATGATGGTTTTACGATTTATACCACTGTTAGTGAGAGGCTGGAAATTTTAAGGATTGACGATTTATCCCAGGGTCCAGAGATTGGGATGTGGAGCTGGCACGGGCGAAAATCTGTGATCGGGATGCACATGCTATTTTAAATACTCCGTTGCCTTGCATATTGCGTCCAGATAAGATTATTTGGCACTTTGGTCCCACTGGGTAATGCAAGGTGAAAACTGGTTATAGGGTGGCTATGGAGGAAAGAAGGGCTCACGTAACATCTATCAGTATGCTTGACTAGATGAAACTTTGGAAATTAGATTTGCCGCCTAGAATTAAAACCTTTGTGTGGAGACTGTGTCGTGAGTGTATCTCTCTTTGGGCTTCTTTGGCTCGTCGAGGGATGGTTTTGGATACAGCTTGCTTGTTTTGTGGACATTCTATCGAGGACTCTTTTCATCTTTTTATAGACTGCCCTTTTGTTAAACAGGGTTGGCAGCAACTGGGTCTAGCGCCATGGGCTGGGAAGTACCCCTCATGTTCAGAGGTTTTCTTTGCTTTGCTGCATGTGCTGCCTTCAAAGACTGTGTGATGTTAGTGTTATGCTGTGGGGTGTGTGGAAACAATCGCTTGTGGGCTTCTGTTGATTTTTCAGCAACTCAGTGTTTATCGAATAGCCTGAGTTTTTAGAACCAATGGCGGCAAGCTAAGGATCTTCTTCTTCCTAGGTCACAACATTAGGATCTAGTAACACCAAAATGGAATATGCCTCCTCATCCTTTTGTCAATTGTATTGTGGATGCTGTACTTTTTGGGCAAGACATGAAGATTGGTGTGGCGGCTGTCATTCGAAATTATAAAGGAGAGTTTGTTTCGCGCATGGCCCATGCAATTCTAGGAGTGTTTGCACCAAATCTTGCTGAGCCATGCGCATTTTTAGGATAGCTTTGAATTGGGTTCTTGACCAGCTGTTATCATCAGTCATTTTCGAGCTGGATTTAAAGGTAGTGGTGGATGCTATAAGACGTTCTAAGTCAGATCAGTCAGAATTCGGTGCCATTATTCAGGAGTGTCTTAGTTTGTTTCCTGCAGGCTTGATTTTCAAGTTCGCTTTGTCAAAAGACAAGCTAAAATGGTGGCTCATACCTTAGCCGGAGCCTCATGTTCCCATGCTAATCTTACTTCTTCGGTTGATGTTCCTTCTTGTATTAAATCCCTCTTGCTGCAGGAGGGCTTAACTTTATCGTAATAAAACTGGCCTGTTCCTTTTTTTTTTTTTTTAAAAAAAAAAAGAACAATTTGAAATTTTATACAAATCAACTTAGTCGCAGCCTTGTGCTTTACGATTCTCTAGTCTGTCAAGTATTATATAATCATTCCTGTGTAGTTCAGTTCTTTCCCCTCTTAGCCTTTGCCCCTATTTTTTCAAGAGAAAAAAATTTTATTGAGATGAAATTTTTAATTCATAATTACTACTATTCAGACAAATTCATTATCACATCTATAAATACCAATAACATGTGTGATGCATGTAATTTTTTATTCTCATCTATTGAAAATATATACATGAATATCATTTTTTTGGTGTTTTAGGGTTGCTACTTGAATATTCTACCTGTAACAAACCCTTTTTCTATTTGTTTTGTTTATTTTTCTCTAATAAAATAGGTTATTTCACCATATTTGTTCATTTTTATTTTGTTTTATCTATGGGTGAGCAAAAACCGGACCGAACCAAAAAATCGACCGAATCGAGCTGGTTCGGTTCAGTTCAGTTTGATTTTTTTATAAAATCGGTTTGTTTGGTTATAATTTTTAAAAAAATTCAGTTTTCGGCTCAATTTTTTAGATAGAAAACTGAAAAAACCGAATTAACCGAAATAGTAAATAAATCAAACCAATTTGAATTGAACTAAATTTAAAATACATGTAATTTAATTGAAACAAACCGAACTGAACTGAACTTTATAAGATCTGTTCAGTTCGGCTTATAGACACATAAATTTTGATTTAGTAGGTTCGGTTAATTCGATTTTTTTAAAAATTTTGGTTCGGTTCGATTCAGTTATAAGTATAAAAAATTTGATTTATTAAAATTTGGTAAAAAACCGAACCAAACCGACCAAACCACCCGTTTACTCACTCCTAGTTTTATTTCTTTTTGGAGACTTTTTATTTCAAATTTGTTATTTTATCTCTCTTAATGAGAGTTTTTATCTATTTTTTTTAGAGTTTTAGAAGTTTGAGATTGATTATTAAGTAATATATGACGGTGTAGTATTGAACATTATCATTCAAGTCTCTTATGTCATATAATATAAATTTTAGGTCACATCATGTTATATCTCTCTATCTGATGAGAATATTTATAATCGATAAATATGCAAAATTATTGAAGAAGATTTATGATGAAAATAGAATAATTATTTCAAAATTGAATCAATATATAATTATTAGAAGTGTTGAGGATCAAATTTATATTAGTACTTTATATCATAAGATTTATTTTTTATAAATATCATATGACTATTTATAAATAAAATATTTTCTTTTATTCTTAAAAAAAAGATGCATGAATAGCAATTTGTCTTTTCTTTGTTGGATTTTAAACTATTTTCTCATGATATCAACCATGTAAATTGTTATTAGAATAAGTTTTTAATGTTTAAATTATAATCTAATTCAATTGTTTTAAGTTATGAGTTTGAACATGTCAATATCTAATTGAGCAAAAAATATTATAGATTTTATACACCTTATAATACAAAATTTAAAATAGAATTGAATAGATAAAATTTTAAGCGATATGGGGTTTCTGAACATGAATCAAAAGGAAAAACAAAATCATTGCACCTTACAAAGATTATATGGGAGAGGTAAGAGTTTCACATGGAACAATTCTAATTTTAAACACTAGTGTGGGCAGTATTTTAGCAACTGATGTAGTAAGAATAGGGGAATTCTATTTAAGAACTGACGCGCTCTAAGAACTATTGTGAGCAGTACTTTAAAAGAAAGGTTAATATTTTTCTATTTTTTATTTTTTTACTTTAAATTATTCAAAATTACATTATATATAACATATAATATCTTATTCAGAGAATGACGTTTTAACACCTCTATTCAAAAAGAAATTCTAATATTAATATGGACGCTAATATTAAAATAGAAGAGAGATAAATATAAAAGCAATTTCAACTATTAATAAAAATGAATTAGTTTTTTGTTTGTATAAAGTGTAAATAAATATAGAAAATTAATACAAACACAAACATAGACGAGAATTTGAAAAATTAAAAAAAAAATGAAAAAGAAAAGGAAATAATTTTTTTAAAAAAATTTATTTTTAAATATTTTCCTGAATCTAAGGTCCAAGTCTATGAGAATTAAAAAGCCTAAACCCTTAAAGAGCCTTAACCTAAAAAGTGTAAACCTAACAGAGTTTGAAATCCCAAAAATAATTAGGAGTTCATCTTTTTTTTTTGAAGATGCGTATTCGCAATGAAAAACCTATTAAGTTTAGCCGATTTCCCCAATTATATGTCCATGAGCTAAAGAAACAGGAAAGAAACTCAAGGAAAGAAAAAAAAAACCAAGAATGCACACATTCTCCCTATTTTTTTTTTTAAAAGACTTTTTATATTTATCGTGTTTTTAAAGATAATATGGTATATTAAATTCTCTTTTTATTGAATTAATCAATGAAAAAACACAAATAACGTTGAGAAGCAGCTGGAACGTAAGTCGAGAATTTTTGAGGTTTGAATCCCTTATTTTTTTGGGAAACCTAATTGGCCAATGCATATTGGTCTTTGGTTTCTTCTAAATAGATAGTCCTGTCCTTTTCCCAAACCTTAATCCTCACATTTAAGGACCCTCGGATTTTAAATATATAAAATATGTTTATATATTTTAAGTTAATATTACTTTTTTTAAAAATATTTAAAATAAAATAAATATAATTTAAATTTAGATCTATCAAATTTGTGTAATAATACGAGGATGGTATGCAAGAATTTATTTGAAATTGTCATATATGCTGAAATAATCGTGGGGTAAGTATTTTCATTAAAAATTTATCTCTCTTCAATAAAAAATAAACAATATTTTTTTAATTTAAAATAAAATAATTTATAGTATACCTACGTCTTGTTATGGCCATCAATAAAACTCAATGTTATATAATATCAATAACTACAAAATATTTTTCCACATAAGCAATTATATGTAGCATTATTTAGATAGATATCAAAGTCCACATAAAAATTATTGTGTAATCTCACAAATAATGAAGTATAAAAATTAAAATTACTATTTACAAAGAAGTGTTTCTCTCATAAAGTAAAATTTTATTATACGTTTAATTTTTGTAAATATATTTATACATAAAAATATTATCATAATATTATTTTAATATTTTAATTATTATATTAAATATTTATATTTATGCTGATCACAATGAAAACATCTTTTTTTGTAGTCTCTCTCTTACACACTCTCTCACACACACACGTATGCCCATTGTTGGATATTAATCAGAGGACTTGAATAGTAATTTTTACTGCCAACCATTTGAGACATGATACTTATTCATCAATTTTCAGTCAAATTAGAGATTGATATTTTGACCTTTTTATCCATAATTACACCCATTATAAGAATCTTTCTATTTATGAGGTGCATTTTGTTTTCAGATTGGCCAGGAGAGAGTTGATAATAGATGTTGATTCAGTAACAAATCATAATTTTCTTAAAATGGAGGTATTTCCTTAAACATTGTTCATGATGGATAAATATTTAATGTACCCTGAATTTCTTGTCTCCAGTTACTTGTCTATTGAGTTGATTTTCAGTGGGACGGGAAAAGAAGAGAGTTACCTGTATTTTGTCCTACCCATTCTTGGTTGAAAAAGATATTTAGGTGAGGGTGATGTGCATCAAAGTTAACTGTTGCCTTTTCACATGATTAGAAAAATATTTAATTTTTTTTTTTAAATTTGGTTTAGTTTTTGATCTGGTGTGATGTATGTAGGCAAAAAGTCAATGAGCCGATCTTGGTATGCGAGTATTATTTAATTAATAATTTCTGGAGCTTTGTGGATCAACTGCATTAGCAATTTCCAGCTTTTAGCAATAATAAGTCCAAATTAAGACTTAAATCTTAATCTAACCCAAAAATTAATCATGACCTTAATTAGTTATTGGCAACAATTTTTGGGGCCCTCCTAATATATTATACACATTTATATAATACAAAAAGAGTTGAATTCCCAACACACACACAAATATATATATATATATATATATATATATATATATATATATATGGGAAACTATTTAAAGTTTTCATCAACAGTGTTTTGGTCAAGTAGGTAATGCAATCTCAAATAAAATATATGAAATTTGAAACAATTTTCCACTCCGACCTTTTCCAGAACCCTTTTGACTTTTAGCTTTAACAAATAGCCATATAACAGGCATAAGAAAGTGCAATCTCTTGTAAGCACAAGTGTGTTGTGTTAGATAACGTTAGTTCATAGGGTAATGACGTGTCACCTAATAACATAATGAGTTGATGGCTTCAAAATGAAAATGAGCGAACTTAATAGCTATTCTTTTAACTCACCACATATGTATGTTTGCTTTGCCAAACATCATTATCCTGTTCAAGAAGAATATCATTTTGATGCGGTGTAAGACAATTAAAGACAAATAACTAAAGTTATAGTGAATAAAATGTCATTAACTGCTTGCAGAATGTAAAACTAAGAGTTAAATAGGCTTTATAATGCAAAATTATAAAATTGGACACTTTTACCAGCAAAATTAAGAAAACCAACACCAAAATAAAGTCCTAATCAAAATAAAAAATCCAGAACAAACGATATCCAAAATGAAATTTCCTATTAAAGTTATAACAAAAAAGAAAATCGCTAAAAATAGAAAAATCATGTTTTTCAAGGCCCACAAAACGAAATTTGGATGAAAAGTAACGAATATCATGGCCAATGGTTGTGAGTTTCAATTATTGAGCCGTTTCCAATTGAACCAGTCTTTCCTGCGTCTCTGCACTAGTAGAAATCACAAAATTGCAAACTTTCTCCCCTTTGTTCCCTCCAATTTCTTCAAATAAGTTTCTGCTTCCACGTCACATTTAGACTCCTCCCAGAACTTTGGAATCCTAAAGACGATCAATTTTGCTCTTTGATGGCCCTTTTATGACTATCAGTCATCAATGTATCGTACAAGTAAAAACTCATCCTTCCAC
>CATIWR010383322.1:0-12901 GCA_949677035.1 Omphalea diandra
ATTTTCAAAACTTATTTCTGCCCAACTAAAGTTTTTATCCCCACAGTCTAACGTCATTGTTTCTTATCAAATATGCTTAAAGCCACGGAAAAGGTAAAGATAACTTTGGATTATGCTTTATTTCACCTTATTTTCACCAAGTCTCTTTTGTTTGCCAAATATTTCTTGAATATTAGAGCACTAGTTTTATCTTCATGTCTTGCATTCATTTAATATGTAATTTAAATCGAAAAAATTTATTAAAAGAATTATTCATGTCAAATAAATATTTAGTGTTATAATATTTATTAAAAAAATTTATTTTCTAAGAAGTTGAATTGTATAATATTTGATTCACATAGTTTACCTCAAAAAATATGTCACAACCATATTTAATTCATTCATTAACTTTCAAAAAATATGTAATTAAATATTATTTTCTATACATAATTTATTAATGTAAATAGTTTATTGTTTTATCAAATAAATTTATTTTTAATCAATAATTATAAAATAATTTTAAAAAATAGTTGTTACCTTCCTTTAAAAAATGAGTAACTTACTTTCTTTATATTGGGGAAGTTGAATGGTAAAAAAAAAAAAACAATTTTTTTTTTATTTTGTATTTTTTAACAATGTAAAAAAAAGCTTTTCAAGAAGTTATACTTTTTTAGTCATTTTCTTCTAAACAAAACATTTTGTATCGGAGGAAAACCTTCTAAATATAGTTGAAACACAAAAAAATAAAAAAAAATTGAAAAGACAAAAGCCTCTCTATATAAAATGTCAATTTGATAAGCCTATAAATAAATAAGATAAAGTCCCCAATTTGACATACCATTTAAATTAGGGTAATTTATAATTTTGAAAATTCCAAATCAATTCCAAATTTAATGTTGTTATGCCAGCTTATATATAGATTAGTTTTTACTACACGTGTATTGTAAATGATTAAAATAATTATTAGACATATAAATTAGTTAATTTTTTAATTTTATATACATATAAATAAACAGAATAAACTGTGTAAAGTTATAAATAATTAAAAATTTGATAAAATGCATATAAAATAAAACTTTTTAATAAATATAATCTTTTATTAATAAGCAAATAAAAAATAATTTTAAGACAAAATGATGAAAAAATCAAATTTTAAAACTAAATAAGATAAGAGTTATACAAAATTAACAACAAAACTAAATAAAATAGCATCAAGAAATAAAAAAAAAAGTATTTTCATTACTCATCATCAAATAATCACAAATTTAAAGATTGAAATAATAATTAATTTTATAAAAAAATATTACTCATCCAATTAAAATTTATAACTCAAGATTACTATTATCAATTTAAAAAAATTTTATATCTAGAAATTTTTTTTATAATTAACTATTTTTATAAATAGTATAGTATAAATTTCAAATATTAAATTTTAAAGATTAAAACAATAATTAATTTTTTAAAGAAATATTATCCATCAATTGAAATTTATAACTTAAGGTTATTGTCAATTGAAAAGTTATATATCCTTTTATGTCCAAATTTTTTTTTTCTAATTAGCCACTTTTATATATATACTATAGATAAATAAATTATATAGATCTTAAATTTTAAATATTTGAAAAAAATAAAATAACATTAACTTAAAGCTATAAATATTTTTATTAGTTATTGCAGTTATTTTAAACAATCACAAATTTCAAAGTTTTAACTAATAATTAATTTTATAACAAAATTATCAATCTAATTAAAATTTATAATTTAAGATTATTATTTTCAAATTAAAATTATTTTATATCTTTTTATGTTCAAAAAAGATTCTTCTAATCACTTTTAAAATAGTATAGATATAGATAGATTTTCAAATATTAAAATTTTTAAAATTAAAATAATAATTAATTATATAAAGAAATATTATCCATCTAATTAAAATTAAGGTTATTATTATCATTTTAAAAAATTGTATATTTTTTTATGTCTAAAAAAGTTTTTTTTAGTTAACCATTTTTATATATAGTATAAATATAAATATTTATTTTATATGATGAATGTTTAATACTTGAGCTCTTCCATATAGTTTAAATCTTAACACTTTAAATAATACTCAAACATAGAAAGTTCAAAAGCAAAGACAATAAAACTTGTAAGAGAAGTCTCATCATATCCCATCTAAATAAAGACAATACATAATTTTTTAAAAACTCAAAATTAAATCTGCCATTATATTAGTATTAAGTTATTTATGTAGATATAACTGCATATATTTGCCATTAAATCAAGCCTCTATTATTAATTATTATTATTATTAGCAACAAAAATCAGAGAAAATACCCATATTTATTACCCCAACCTCTTCGATACCTAAGCTGAAACTTCCCATTAATTAATACCCTAATAAAACATACTTGCCTCTGCCACTTCTCCACTATCCCAAAATCATTGTCGTTTTACTTTTCCTTAAACACAGGACAGGACACGTACGTAATTAATACAATCACTCGAGGGCATAACCATCATAACAAAAAAAAGTTACTTCCCAAGTCTCTGGTTAACCTCGTTTCATACACACTACGAGTGCCACAGCCAGCTCGAATCATGGCTTTCCACGTCCTCTCCTTCCCTATATATACTCTTCTTTTTACTTCCTTCTTCCTTAATTCTCCACGCGAGTCATTTCTCTTCCGCTCCTGGTCTTGTAACTGTTTACCGCAATGTCTCGCCGTGGCGGTGGCCGCAGGTCAGAATCTAGTGGCGACCATTCCTCCGAGTCTCCCTCTCCGTCATTTCACCGCGGTGGTGGTCGCGGTCGAGGTGAAGGTCGAGGTGGCGGTCGAGGTGGTGGTCGAGGTGGGGGTCGAGGTGGCGGTCGAGGTGGAGGTCGAGGCTCCGGTTACGTTCAGTCTGATCCTTCGCCGGTATCTCGTCATCCGGCGTCTGCTTTCCCTCCAATGATGACTTCGTCGCCGTCTCCGGCTGCTCCACCGCCTACTCTTGCTGCTGTGGCTTCTTCTTCGAGTTCGGTTGAGGTGGAGGAGTTGAGGAGGGATGTGGAGCAGAAGCTCGCGACTGAAGATCCGGCGGTCAACGTAGGGGCGCCGGCGTCCACGAGGGCGATTCGTTTAGCCGCGAGGCCGGGGTTTGGTAGCAAGGGAATGAAGTGTGTGGTTAGGGCTAACCATTTTCTGGTTCAAGTTGCAGATAGAGATCTCTGTCAATACGATGTAACATTTTTTTTTTCCCTCATCACATATAACGTCCATTGTTATCATAAAATAGTATTTAGATATTGTATATCGTTTTTTTCAACATTTCGAAGCTTATTCGTTTTTTACATGGATTTCCTCCATTTTTTTAAAACCTTTTTGCCTTAATTGATTTGGTTCTATATTTTTGAGACAAAATTTGTCTTCTTATTCTTTTATTTTTTTTTTGCAATTTTTGGTTTTTGAAGCAATGTTTTGTTGCATTTTACTGTTCTCCTCCCCCCTTTCTTGAAGTTCTAGAGATGAAGTTATCCTCCCTTTTTTACTCTTTTTTTAAGCCTATGCATTTGTATGTGAATGTGAAATCGGTTTTCATGCTGCTGATTTTCTATAATGACCGAGCAGTTTCGTGTTTTTTTTGTTATATCATTTAAACTAAATCTTTTTTATTGGTCTCTCTGTTGTTTCATGGTACTCATTTCCGGTTTTTCAAAAGTTTTTGCTCCTCTCCTAGAGTTCTTTAGGACATTTGCTCTGTATTCTCTTGTTTTCCTCTGTTTTCTTCCTCCCTGTTCTGTATGTAAATGAAACTCATTTGATTTTCATTTATTTTGCTGCAAGTTGCTAGGCGTTTTGCTTTATCTTTTGCTTTTTTCATTGTTTGGTTTTCTGCATCCAGTATGTTGACATGTTCTCTGTTGATGCTTTTGATATAGGTGACTATAACTCCTGAAATAACCTCGAAGAATATAAACAGGAATGTAATTTCTCAGCTGGTTCGCATGTATGGCGAGTCTCATTTGGGCAAACGGACGCCAGCTTATGATGGCAGAAAAAGTCTCTACACTGCAGGGCCTTTGCCTTTTGAGTCGAAGGAATTTGTTGTTGTGCTGGCTGACAAGGATAATCGTGCTGGGTCTTCATCTGGTTCAGAAAAGTATATTATTCTTGTTATCCTTAAATTTCTTTATGATTTTGCATTTGCATTGTATTGCTTAGGTTTCTAGTTTAAATTTTGACAAGACTGATCAGTCATGCAAAAAATGCCAAAAGGAATAACATGGGCAAAATAATCGCAAATTTGTTTTTGGAAAAATGAGTGGCCAAGAATGATGATATGTTTGTTGATAAGACATAAGAATATATAAGCACTGTTGGTGTGCATATATATATATATGGAAGAATGATGGTGATGATGGACTAGTTTAGTTATAGGAGTTGGCCATGTGAAAATTTATGATTATTTAGCAAAGTAAATTGCCATTCACCAACGTAACAACTATCCTTTCCTTAATCGTTCTGTTTAATTAAGCTTGCCATTAATTGCGCAATTCATTAGAAGTCACTTTTTTAGTCCTTGCAATGAAGGAGGGAACGTAAATTTAAGGTGGCAATCAAATTTGCCTCCAAGGCGAGTATCCATCACCTGAGGCAATTTTTAAGTGGTAGACAATTGGATGCTCCACAAGAAACAATCCAAGTCCTTGATATTGTTCTAAGGGAATCACCAACAGATAAGTATGTTCTCTCCCCTCCCCTCTTTCCTGTGGCTCCCTCGCTCCCTTTATTTAGCTTATGTTAATCATTTGGAATATTTGACCAGTTATACCACTGTGGGGAGGTCATTTTTCTCACCTAAGTTAGGACCAAAGGGTGAGCTTGGTGATGGCATGGAATATTGGAGAGGGTATTATCAAAGCCTTCGTCCTACCCAGATGGGACTGACCCTTAATATTGGTAAGTATCTTTTCTATGCTACTTTGAATTTTTTTTTTTTTTAATTGTTATCTTTGTATGCCTTGAATACTTTCATTTCCATATCACAGATGTGTCAGCCAGATCCTTTTATGAGCCGATTCTGGTGACTGACTTTGTTTACAAGTATCTCAAATTGAGAGACCCTTCAAGACCACTGTCTGATCAAGATCGTATCAGGGTATGGGTGTGCTTCAAATGAAGTATTTCCACTTTACTGTTGGCTTTAATCAGTTGTTGTTGGAGATGGCGCCTAATTTTTCTGCATTAATTCCCTTTTCTAATTATATTGTTGCAACTTTCCTTTTCTCTGCACCTTCCAGGTGAAAAAGGCCCTGAAAGGAGTGAAAGTGGAGGTGATTCACATGGAGCATGCGAGGAACTACAAGATCACTGGTGTATCCAATCAGCTGCTACACCAGATAGTGTAAGCTTATGAAAATTTTGTTCTATGGATGTTGGTCTATGCTGCATGTTGTGTTGATAATTACCAGCTTAGAGTGGTGTTCGAGTATTAATTAGGTTTTATTTGTGTGAAAACCATTCTTTTTCTTGCGATTCGGATTAGTTTGCTTTACTTGATGTTGTTGTTGAAGTTCTAAAGCAAGTTACTGATATCTGTTTGTGTAAATGCATCACTAAATTTTTACTGTAGGCAAACGTCTAAAAAATTGTATCAGACTTTTATGGTAATGGTTAATTGTCATGTATCTGATTCTCATTCTAGTTTTTGATATTTGAGCAAGGCCACTAGTTAAATTTTGAAAATCTAGGTTAAATCTGCTGATCTGTAAGTTTAGGAGACGTATATATAGTGCCAAAAGAAATGAATAAGTAGCATACAATGACTTTCTTTGTTGTTTTTTTCCCCTTTCAGTTCTCGGACCTAGTTTATTCAGTTTCCTTCCTAAATTCGTTCTTTCTTTCAGCTTTCGCCGTGATGATGGTAATAATACTTCTGTTGTTGGATATTTCCGCGACAAATACAACATTGCTCTCAAATGTACATCCTGGCCTGCCCTTCAAGCTGGAAGTGATACAAAACCCATTTATTTGCCCATGGAGGTTCTTTTCTTTTAATTGAAAAGATTTTGTTTTTTTATACTTGTTAGTTAACTTTGCAGCTATATCAGAAGCATTTACTAGTCTTTGTTGAATTACAGATTTGTAGGATTGTTGAAGGACAGAGGTATTCAAAGAAATTAAATGAAAGGCAAGTAACTGCGCTGTTAAGAGCAACCTGTCAACGCCCTCATGACCGAGAAAGTAGCATTAAGCAGGTATTAACTAGTCTTTGCAGTGTTTATTTCCTATTTATAATTCTTATTTCAATGGTTAGCATGTGTGCCTTTGGTTTTCATAGTTATTTTTGTTTCTTTTGTTTTAGATGGTTGGGCGGAACAATTTCAATGGAAATTTCCTTGTAAATAAGGAGTTTGGAATTCAAGTTAATGAAGATCTTGCATATGTTGATGCTCGAGTATTGCCTCCTCCCACGGTAATTATGGCATCAGGTTTTTGGTTTCTGGTAATCTATGCTATCTTGATTCTTAATGTAGTCAAGTCATTTTCTTACGTTTTTGCTGCAGCTTAAATATCATGAATCTGGGGGGGAAGCCATGGTTGATCCCCGTGTAGGGCAATGGAATATGATTAACAAGGTTAACTTCTGAATGCGAGTGATTGTTTGATTGGAGAAAATTTGATGTTCTTGAAGATGGGTGGCTATATGATATTTTTGTACATTGATTTTGCAGAAAATGGTAAATGGTGGGAGAGTGGAATTCTGGACAAGTGTCAACTTCTCTTCTCAGGTCAACCGGAATATGCATTTTGAATTTTGTAAGCAGCTAATTCAGATGTGCGAAAGCAAAGGAATGGTATGTTGTGTTGCTGTACCATTGCTTTCATTTATTTCTCTGAAATTTCATTCTTAATCTTGTAGATTGATGTTTCTGAGTTTGTTGAATATAATGTTAGGGATTCAACCCAAACCCTATTCTTCCAAGTCAATCCGGTCACCCCAGCCAAATTGATAGGGTTCTTGCTGATATTGACAAGCAGTGCAGAAAACAATTTGCAAACCAGGGAGGGAAACAGCTTCAGTTATTGTTGATCATTCTGCCGGATATGAGTGGCTCATATGGTTTGGAACAACCAGATCTGTAATTCATAGTTTGAAAGTTGCCCTATATCTGATATCTTGCGCTTATGTAGGAAAAATCAAACGAATCTGTGAAACAGAATTGGGAATTGTCTCACAATGCTGTCAACCTAAACAGGCATTAAAGCTTAGTAAACAGTATTTTGAAAATGTTGCCCTCAAAATCAATGTTAAGGTTGGTTGTTTTGCTTTGTGTTTGATAATTTATTTGCATGCCAATTATATCTTCTCTGTTGTTTAAATTGATTGACTGGAACTATTCTAGGTTGGTGGGCGAAACACTGTGTTGAATGATGCTATTCAAAGGAGGATTCCTCTTGTGTCAGATCGTCCAACAATCATTTTTGGTGCTGATGTAACTCATCCAGCTCCAGGAGAGGACTCTATTCCTTCCATAGCTGCTGTATGTGAAGTCGTCTGCTGCCTATCGTTATACTACTATAGTCCTTCAATGCTTCTGTTCCTCATTAGGTTGAGTTGTTGATTCACTGATGCAGGTGGTTGCTTCAATGGACTGGCCATGGGTAACAAAGTATCGAGGACTTGTCTGTGCACAAACTCATCGTGAAGAAATTATTCTGGATCTCTACAAATCATATCAGGATTCACAGAAGGGTTTAGTTCATGCTGGAATGATCAGGCAAGTTTTTGACAGTATGTTCTTAAGTTATTGCTTTACAGCCCACTTTTTAAATTCCTTTTTTAATCCTAAAGTTCTTTTTTCTATGCAGGGAGCTGTTTATTGCATTTAGAAGAGAAACTGGGCACAAACCTAGCAGGATTATATTCTACAGGTAATATGATATTATCTAGTTTTGAAGTTGGCATGTTTATATGCAGGATTGCTGATATTGTTTTCTTTGTTGTTACAGAGATGGTGTGAGTGAGGGCCAATTCAACCAGGTTTTGCTATATGAGGTTGATGCCATTAGGAAGGTATCATGGCTCAGTTTTTGAGTTAAGGCATTTGTGGATGCCAGTTTCAGATTTTAATATGTTTAACTGTCTTCTTTTCAGGCTTGTGCCTCTCTGGAGGAGGGTTACCTTCCACCAGTTACCTTCATTGTAGTGCAGAAAAGGCATCATACTCGACTTTTTCCTGTTGATCGTAATCAGACAGACAGGAGTGGCAACATTCTGCCAGGTTTTCATGTTGGCTTGTGAAATGATTTATTTTGTCTTTCACTAGGGGAACCAAGGGAACTAACTAGTGGTTGGATTTTTAGGTACTGTTATTGATACTAAAATTTGCCACCAGAAGGAATTTGATTTCTACCTCAACAGCCATGCTGGAATTCAGGTATCATTGTGTTGACCTATTAAAATTCAATTGATAAGTATAGTTTACTTTAGTGTTTAATCGAGTTTTCTGTCAGGATAAATGATAATACTGTTGTGTCAAACATGCATGTAGGGTACGAGCAGACCCACACACTACAATGTCTTGTATGATGAAAATGCGTTCAGTGCTGATGGGATGCAAACTTTGACAAACAATCTGTGTTACACGTAATATTCAAACATCCTTTTGCACAAACCAGTTTGCCTAGGACACGAGAAAACTTTTTGCTGTTTACATGATTTTTATATCCTTCCTATTGCTAATTGATTGCAACGGTTGACAACCTTTTCAGGTATGCAAGGTGCACTCGATCTGTTTCCATAGGTTTGACCTGTCCCTTAACAGTGCACTCTCCATTACTAATTTTTATTTTTCTTACTTTTCTTCTACTTATTAATTGTTAAATGTTTTGAAAATTATGCAGTCCCTCCTGCATATTATGCCCATTTGGCAGCTTTCAGGGCTCGATATTACATAGAAGGTGAAACATCAGATGGTGCATCTACAAGTGGTAGGAGCACAACAGGAGGGGGGGAGGTCCAGCCTCTTCCTAGGATCAAAGATAATGTGAAAGATGTGATGTTTTTTTGCTGAAGCTTTGGCATCTCTTTCAGTGGTTGCTAAATTTTGAACAGTTTTTGCACAAGGTTAACTAATTATTAATGTTTATGTGATGCATCCAAGTTGGTGCAATGAAAGAAACTTGTAGGTTATTACCAAAATACTACTTCCTCCGTTCTAAAATACATGTTGATTTAGAGAGATTTTTGTTCCATAATACTTGACGTTTTACAATTATCAATGAATATTAATTTTTTTCAACTCTATTTTTTCTCTTTTTAATAATAATTATTTCTTTTTAGAGTGTATAATAATTTATAAAAATAATTAATTGAGGGTAATAGTCTTTTTTATATATAATAATATTTATTAAATATAATTTTTAATATATATACAAAAATCTTAAACGACATCTATTAAAGATCTTTTTTTTTTTTGGTAGCAAGACTAAGGCTAGTTTTGGTTGGTAGCCGAAGATATTTTCTTATTTCCATGTAAATTCTATTTTGCTTGCTGGCTCAACTCAGCCGTTTATGGTTATCAAGTTCTCAATGTTTTGATTTGAATATTCTGTTCTCATTCTCCTTAATTGTGTTTTAGTGCTAGATGTTTCTAATAAGCTATAATGTTCGAAGAGGCATGTTTCTTAAGCCTAATTTTTTGTTTCATAATTTGATAAGAAAATGCCCATTGTTCTCGATTTAGTGTCCTTTGTCAATGATAATGAGTTTCCCAGAAGCCACTTGGAAATAGTAGTCGAAAAAGGAAATACAATATAACTTCTAGATGTAGCAGAAAAAATTTTCGGTTAACCTGCTTCTAACGTATCAGTTAGTTTTCAATTATTTTGTTCCGTCATTATTACTATTATGGCTCAAAACTTTATAGTGACAAATTTGACCCTTGGTGACGTGAGCCAGGTCCAACGTAATAGTGCTTTAATTTTCACATCAACAATGCTATATGAAATTATTGAGCTAAAACAAGGCATGAAAGAGGCAGAATTTGCTCTACCATTTGGCAGAATAACGGTTGAAGATAAATAAAATTATTTATTAATGTAACTTATATGTTTTTTCCTTCCTCATTCAAATGAATGTGTTACCATTAGTTTGTTTACTGAGCTGTTGCCATTTATTTAACTTATGCCTCAAAGGTAAACAAATTGGCAATGACACCTTAAATGTATTCTTTGGGTATTTTAGCACATATAGAATAGAACATTTTAGCATGGATAGAGTTTTTAATGAACAGATAAATATACTAATCAATCAAAAAGCAAAAAAAATGAGAAATTTCTATAAATTAATTCCGCTGTTACATCACTGATCCTGTATGAAATGTTAATTTACAAAGCTGTCAATAGACTGACTTGCAAGGGATGAAAATCTCATTGCATCTGTCTAATGAAGTATTTTCTCAAGAGAAATGCAGCCACAATGAAGACCTACAAGCTATTGTACACTCCAGCAGCCACTGGCCCCTGGATAAACTTACTACATTGCTCTGCCAATTGCTATAAATATAAACCAGCCAGAGCATGCAATAAAAGATAGAATGACAGTTTCAGGGTATGCTATAGAAACAGGTAACTTCCTATTGAGAGGATATGCACAAGGAATGGTATTACGGTCATCGGTATCATCTTGAGAGGAGGCACATTCCTTGGCGAATTGTTGATCTGCCCTGCATTGACAAACTCACTTCTGCCGGTGTTTGAAGTTGTTGTAGAGACATTTACTGACATTGCACCTAATAGGACAGGATTCACCAGTAAGGATCAGAATTGGATACAGGACTATAATAAACCTCTTGAGGTTTGAAAACCAAAAAAAAATATGATACGCTGCTATTACTATAGTGCTGTGTTTCTATTACTCTTATGGGGAAAAGGGAAAAATTTAGAAACATAACAAATGACAGATACACTTGTTATAGCATTTCAGAAAATGGCTATTCCAATCTGAAGTATCAGCAGAAACAAGCTAGTATTGTTTCTGCTCATACTTTAGATTTAAATAACAAAAACTTTTAAATTCCATAAGGTCTCAATACCAAATCTAGAAGTAATTGTAACTTACAATCAAAATTAGTCCATCCAACCCGTTGATTAGCAATATCATAAACAAAAATTTTGTCTTTCAGAACAAGATCTGCAAACAGGAAATCATGATATTGTTAGCATAAACACAGGATTATTCCTATATTTGAATAGAAAAAAGGGCTAGTTCAAGAAGAAATGGACTGTTTGTAAGGCTCTTGCAAAGCACACATGGACTTAGTGGTGACAACTAACGATATCCTTTCAAAGTAGGCTAAGAGTGCAGATTAGATGCATAGAGTTATCAACAATGGTCTGATGCAAGAGTTCTATGAAAATTACAGGCAATAGGGCAAAAATTACATGTCGATTGAGATACATTGAAAAAGAGAATGCTCAATGATTAGAAGCGTAATAATTGCACATTCAGAAACAAAAATCAGAAATGTTGAGGGGAAAAAAAGAGATGAAAGGAAGCATTAATTGTAAAGACGTCAACTGGAAAAGTAAGCTAAAATGCCTTACAGATATAAAAAGCCTCAATGGAAATAGCAAAAAACTATCAAGTAGAAGCTTCATTTCACAGTGTAATAATAAGGATCAGCAAATAAGAACTTTCAGAACCCAAACAAAATTATTACATAAAAAGTTTAAGAAGGTGATAACAGCAACCGGATGGGCCAAGGCACAAGAGTGATATGAAGCATTCTTTACAGGCACAGATTGCATAAGGAGAATGGAAAACATTGACTTCCACTTTTTGTTGTTGTTCAGTTGCAGTAACTTTTTTTGAAAATAAAAAATTATAAAACTAAATCACCTATAAGTGTAGTTTTCTTTGATATAAATCCAATCAAAATTGCTCCAACGCAGTTAACTCGTAAGATTACAGAAAAAATCTGGAATTTGTAAAAGAACTATATCTTTGGCTGATATATCATTGCCTCAAAATTATTTTATGTCAGCAATAAATCAAAAAAATAAGACTACTTTTTGGGGATTGGTTTCAATACCTCCTAATATTGTTATTTCTTGACCTGGAGTTTTTTGAAAGCCAATGCACCATACTGCAGCTCCATCCTACAATGCAAATTCAACCACCAAGTTAGAGGTGCAACAATTACGTAAAGAAAGAGGACATAAAACCAGCAATTGCTGATTACTATCCTTACTGAAAAGAACACAAACAGAAGACTTAAAATTTAAGAAGATTCTGCAGTTCAAATAAAATAAAAGAGAACAAGATATAAATGCAAGTAGCACAGCAAAGTTGGGGGCAGAACAAGATATTGAATCCCCACAGGCCAAAAAATTTTATCTTTAGAGTAAATACAAGATCAAAATAACAACCAACTTCTCTACTATTTTAATAAAAAACTGAACACCGGAAGGTGGGAAAACATCTCAAAGAAAAAACAGAAAACAATGAATTCAAGGCCAAGTATTCAATTTCACAAAAAAAGTTAATGGGAAGCAATCAATTGAAGGGCACCCAGACATTTTAGCATGTGAAGAATATACAGACGTATTCTTAGAAATTACCAAAAAAAGATGAATGTATAATAATCTTAATAATAACTCACAACAGAATTTTGCTGTAGAAGGTAGTCCTGAGGATTCAAAATCAGGGATGCACCACCAGCAAAGTTTAAACTAACTTGTGGAAATACATCTTTAATACTGAACACAAAGCAAACATGTAACCATGGGTTAGGATAGTAACCGATAGTAAACTCAACGGATATATATATATATATATATATATATATATATATATATATATATATATATATATATATATATATATATATATAAAAAGGAATTTGGAAATAGAGCCTGGCAGAGTCTACATAAAA
>CATIWR010383323.1:0-20221 GCA_949677035.1 Omphalea diandra
TTTTGATGAGCATGCTGCACTTGAGACCAAGAAAATGAGCCATAATACTCTAATGGCTCTCATTAAATTCTTGCAGAAAAAGAGATACAGTATAATTGAAAAGGCCACTGCTGAGGGAACAGAAGAAGTTGTTTTAGATGCCGTTGGAGATAATTTTGGACCTTATGACTCAAGTAGGTTTAAGAAATCCAACAAGGTAGAAAACTCTTTTCCCCTCTGTTTAAGGTAATTTTGGTTATATTTGGTTCCACAGATGGTTGGAAGCCGTGGGATTAAACTTAAAAGAGGAAAAAATATTGTTCTTGAATATGCTCTGTCCGTTTCTTGACAGAAGAGAAATAGAAAGAGCAAGAGAGAAAGGAGGGCGCGAGGTGCTGGAGTTAATATGACTTGTAGGATAGAGAAATGGAGCTTGATGGCATTAGTTAATGTTCTAGGCAGATAAAAAAATGCACTTAAGAAATTTTTTCTGTTGTCATATGAGTACTATTTTTGTTGTACCTAATGTCTAAACTATCTTTTTATTGCAGTGGTATAATAAACATTGAAGGTTTCTGTTTTGACCAATATGCTTGGTAAAACAAGACTTTCCATAATGGTTTTTTTTGTCTTTGGTCACTTAGGGGCGTGGTAACATTTCCATTAACTCAGGTGCTAGGGAAATGGCCGCAATACTGGATACTGCACTTCTCCAAGCTCTTCTTCTTACTGGACAGTCTTCAGCAGTTGCAGACTTACTTAAAGGGCTTAACTACTGTGACTTAAAGATATGTGAGGAGATTCTTCTAAAAAGAAATCATTATACTGCTTTATTGGAACTTTATAAGTGCAACGCGATGCATCGAGAAGCTCTTAAACTTTTGCATCAACTAGTTGAAGAGTCAAAAACCCAATCACAAGCTGAGTTTACCTCAAAGTTCAAGCCTGAATCAATCATTGAATATCTCAAGGTAGATTTTTCTCATTTGGTCATTATGTTTTAGTTTTATTATAACAAGTGAAAAATGCAAACCATTGATTGAAAACTCATTCTAGAATTTAGGAATAGATGGTGGCTTTCTAGCAACCATTTTTTTCTTCTGACATTGATATGTTACCACCATAAAGATGCCAGCCTTATTGGACACTGTGGAATGCTTATTATCAATCTATATTGTAAGCTTCACTTCAGTTAAGTTCAAGTAATTTAACTTTGAATGTGTCATCTGGAATATGCTCCCCATTGTTTCAATCAGTGGCAAGAATTTCTTCCAGTCTTAAATTAGTGTCCAAGTGTTTATTTTGTTGACATTTTAGTGTTTCTTTGACCACTAACTGTGGTTAAAATAATTTTATTTGAGATTTGTTCATACAAAACTAAAGGAAGATTTCAAGGCATGTCGACTTAAATATGTAGATTATATCTTTATTGACGTGTTAGATTTACAACCATCATTTTGATGGATTTTCTTATGCAGCCACTCTGTGGGACAGACCCCATGCTTGTCCTGGAGTTCTCCATGCTTGTTCTTGAAAGCTGTCCAACTCAAACTATTGAGCTTTTTTTGTCTGGGAATATTCCTGCAGACTTGGTCAATTCTTATCTGAAGCAACATGCTCCAAGTATGCAGGGCAGATATTTAGAACTTATGCTTGCCATGAATGAAAATGGGATCTCTGGAAACCTGCAGAATGAAATGGTGAGGAGCACTTGCTTTTTAGCGCTGTCATTACCATTTATCTTATTTATTCTAAGTGATTCCCAATCAAATGGTGCAGCCAGACCTAAATCATCGCTGTGCTGCTGCTGCTACTAATTTCTGTAAGTGATGGAATTCATTCTATGCATGGCAGGTGCAAATCTATCTCTCAGAAGTACTTGACTGGCATGCAGACCTGAGTGCTCAACAGAAATGGGATGAGAAGGCTTATTCCTCAACAAGGAAGAAATTATTGTCTGCTTTGGAGAGTATCTCAGGCTATAGTCCAGAGGCTTTGTTGAAACGGTTTCCAGCAGATGCATTATATGAAGAACGTGCAATATTACTGGGGAAAATGAATCAACATGAGCTTGCCTTATCTCTTTATGTTCATAAGGTATTTCCTGGTGTAAATCTCTCTGTTTAAGATGATTGGTAACAGACATTAAACCCTTGTACAATGGTGTTATAACTCTGTCCAAATGCCAAGGTGGAGATCAAAAGGGCTTCACCTTCTTCTTGTTTTTTTTTCACCTGGGTCTACAAGGCAGGCCTTCGGATCTTTGGTCAATTTTGATTTAACTATTTTTTAAGTTATTCATCAATAGTTTCTTTATTAGTCTTGTCCGGATGTTCTATTTTTCTTTCTTCTTCTTTAATTTCTGCAAGTTGAAAAGCTCCTTTGAATTTTACAGCTTCATGTTCCTGAACTGGCATTGTCATATTGTGATTGGGTTTATGAGCATGCAGCTCACCAACCATCTGTAAAATCTTATGGCAATATATACCTCACTCTTCTGCAAATTTATCTGAATCCTCAGAAGACAATCAAGAATTTTGAAAAGCGAATTACAAACATAGTATCCTCTCAGAGTACAAGTATTACTAAGGTCAGTTCTGGAACTTCAGTTAAATCTAAAGGGGGTCGTGGCACTAAAAAAATTGCTGCAATAGAAGGTGCTGAGGATGTGCGGGTTGGTATTAGTGGCACTGACAGTGGCAGGAGTGATGGTGATGCAGATGAATTTAGCGAGGAAGGAGGTTCTATGATCATGCTCGATGAAGTTCTTGACCTTTTGAGCCGAAGGTGGGATAGAATTAATGGAGCTCAGGCCCTAAAACTTCTACCTAAGGAAACAAAGTTGCAGGTATTCAGTATGCAACGAGATATGAACGGACTTGAAAGACTATTGTCCCCTATCCTGTTTGATGCTCCCATCATTTTTATTAATTATGTTATTTGAAGCATCTTTTCGGGCTTAGTGCTGTTGTTATATCATGATTTTTTGTCTTTACTAGCTAGACCTCCTAGTCACCTGCATTTTGATATTCAAAGTCAAACTTTTTGTTATGATTTCTGTATTAAGCTTCTTCTCATAGATAGGAACAGCCATATTGTGCAATTTGTCATCAATTTTTCAATAAATTTGCTTTATTGGTAGTCAGAATAGTAACAATAAGCTTCGCTCTGATGGTATGTTTTGTCTTTCCCCTTTAGAATTTGCTTCCTTTTCTTGGACCTCTTATGAGAAAATCCAGTGAAGCATACCGGAATCTCTCAGTTATCAAGAGCTTGAGGCAGAGTGAGAACTTGCAGGTATTCATTTTTATAGTGTATTGGGGAGTACATTAATAAAGAATTATCTATAAGACTCCTAAAATACCGCAGGATTGATTTTAGAAGGTACCCCAGTATGAGGATATATTTCTATTAATGATAGTGGAATTCTATCGTACTGTTTGTTTCTATTTTGTATCTTGTATTGCATATAAGAGATTTATATTGGATTTATGCTTCATCTATATTGGTATCCACTTTTATTGCCCAAAAAGGTAAAAATTAGGAGTGCAAACAAGTTGCCAAGCCAAGCGAAGTCTTCTCTATTTGAGCTCAGAGTGATTTTGTTCATGAACAAAACTGAGCTAGAGTTCATCTCTGTTTCAGTTTGTTCATTTTGAGTTAAAAATCTGTTTTCAAACTTGTATGTTTGTCCTAGTAAATGAGCACAAACAAGTTTATTGAGCATGTTCACTAGCTGTTTACTGAGCATAATGGTCCATTTGCATACTCGAGCATAATGAACCTGATAGCAACAAATCTGACAAACCATTGTTGAAACTCTCTCTGCACAATATGCCGTCCAAGATATGCATTGTTTTAGCCACTTTTTCGATATCTCTTATTGTAGTTGCCTCAATGTGGTTCTCATGTCATTTCTTGCTGATTTGTGCCACTAGGCCCTGCTTAATGAGAATTCAATATAAGAGTTGCTTTGTATTATATTCAAATCCAAGCCAAATGTTTATAAATTCATTCAATCTGAAGTCACTGTGATACTCTTCATATTCAATTGCTTAGCTCTGTCTGTTTTCTTCATCATTCTGTAAAATCTGTGCATTTTGCTTATGGTATTCGTAACTGCTTCATCAGATTCTTGTTTATTGTGATCATGTTTGTGCAATTACATGCTCTGAATGACAATGTTTGACTTCTGCTTTTCTGGAAAAAATGATTTTGTGAAAACAGGTGAAAGATGAACTGTACAACCAAAGGAGAACAGTAGTAAAGATAACCAGTGATAGTATGTGTTCTCTTTGCAACAAGAAAATTGGAACAAGCGTTTTTGCAGTTTATCCCAATGGGAAAACACTTGTGCACTTCGTTTGCTTTAGGGATTCACAAAGTATGAAAGCTGTGGTTAAAGGCTCGCCACTAAGGAAGCGATGAGATTGTGTATTCATATGTCGTGAACAGAAAATTTTTCCTCTACCTTAGCTTAATGTTTGATCGTTGTGGAAAACGTGTTTGTTGGTCACTATGATGGTTGATACTTGTGAGAAACCTGCTGGTTTACCTCTATGCAATTGTTGCTCTCAAAGGTGCTTGTTAGTTGCCACACATTGAGATGATGGTGTTGGTGGTTCTTATTCTGCAGAAAATTAATTTTTATATATGTTTGGTTTGTAGATAGTGATAGATGTGTGGTGTTTGCTTTCTGGAAGACATAAAATGCATTCAGTTTCCGAGATGATGATGATGAGGGTGCCTTAGCCTGTTGTGTTAAAAATTGCCACTTTTAAAATAAGTTAATATATAGTTGGTTGCATGTCAATCTCACATTTTGCAGTTAATTAGTAGACAAATTTTCTTGCACTCTGTAACTTATTCTTAAGCTATGCCTCTTTATCTCCTAATGCATTGCTTTCTTTAGATAAATTCTAGTTGCCCAAATGCAATTTTCCTTGAATAAAGCAAATTCAAACATAACACAAACAGTCATTGATGACTATTTGTTTACAGTTCGACCTTTCAATTTTGGACTCTTCTTTTCAAAAGTGTAAACAACTACTCCAATCCTGGACCCTTGGCACGGACTATCCACGTGAATAACCTCAACGTCGAACCATTTCCGTGCCCTCCTAAAGAACACGGAGTCCTTCTTCCACCTCCTCAAATGCGCCATAACAAGCACCACTCTCTTCTCTCCACCCATCAGTAAACAACGCAGCGTATGGAGCAGCGGCTCATATAGGTCATCATAGTAAACCACATCAGACGCCATTATAAGATCAAAATCTCGCCCTATGACCTCCACGTCACCGTCCCCATCCTCTCCCCACCTAAGCGGCGCCGTTTTGACACTCCCACCTTGAAGTCCCACCGTCTCAGCATTGGCGTCCACGTTGAATTGGAGATTAGGAATCACGTGGGGTAAGTCGGTGACCGTGACATTAGCACCAAGCGTCGCGGCCGCTGCGATTCCGACAAGGCCAGTGCCCGAGCCGAGCTCGAGGATATTGAGTTGTGTGCCGTTGATGATCGGAGAGAGTTGACTGGCGGCGGGATGCGAGCGGTGGTGGTCAAGGAGAGTGACGAGAGTGGTGGCTGCAGGCCAGAGTTGGAAGGATAGGCCTTGTGATGGCAGCTGTCTGATCAGTATCGTTGACTCGATCGAATGGATATAATGATGCTGCTTCGATGCGCCGTCTTCTGGGATATTCAATCTCTTGTCGCCGTTTGATTCAAGATCTGGTAGAAGAATGTTGATGGGATTTATATCGTCTTCTTGCTGTTGCTCATGAGGTGCCATGCGCCGACAACGTCCTGGTTTCAAATGCGGGAATAGCTAGTGCTATCTGAGTTGCAAGAGAAATTATCTAGTGCTCCCTTCGGGATCTACATCTTGATTAATGTGACATTTTTAAAATGACCGTTAAAACCCTACAAAAAATTTTAAAAATTACCGCTCTTGGGCCTTTAACTTTTTTCAAATGCCCAGTTATGGCTTTCTTTTGAGTTAAAAAGGTTAACTTGTCAGAAAATAACTATTAAATAACTTTTTTAAAAAATATTTTTAAAATGAATTTTTATATATTTAATTAATATATTTTATTAAAAAGAATTTTCACTTCATATTTTATTTATTTACTAATTTTCTTATATTCTCATAATTTATTAATATAAATATTTTATTTAAAAATGATTATAAGATTATTATAGATAATTTTTATTTTTTAAAATGCATTTATTGATCTTTTCTCAGTAAATTACTATTTTTTCTATTGAAAAAGTTAGATGGGCATTCTAATTTCTTTTGATATTATATTTTACTTTAATTAAATACATTTAAAGTTATATTTTTTGAAAATTATACTTTGTTAATTAAATTTTCAAACAAACAAAAAAACAATTGGACCATGCAATTTGTTGCACTATTTTTGCTTCTCTCATTATCATGCTAACCTAAATTGTCGCTACGATTCCCCTACAGTATCATGTTTAGCTGCATTTTCACTTCATGTTTGAATTAGATTTGTAACATTTCCATATTTATTGTTGCTTGGTATGGTATTTCTGTATGTGCTAATAATTTAGTTGTAATTAATAGTAATTCATAAATTTTAAGAAAGTTAGTAACCCCTAAATTTAAGAAGTGTGCAAGTGCTTTGAAGATTGGTTTAATGGGTTAGAAATCTAGTAAAAGTAAAACTCCATTGAATGATAGCGTTGAAGGTTCTAGGAAGTCAACGAAAAAGTTGGAAAAATTTGAAGAGGCAGATCGTTGAGGAGGAAGTTGAAAAAAATGGTAGTATTCATATGAAATTGTCTGGATCGAAGAGGAGGAGTGTTTTTGACAGTGATTTCGACGAAAAGAGTCCTAGCGTTGAGAAATTGAAATGTAGTAAGGGTTTGTTTGGTAAAGAGACAATTGGGAAGGTATCATTTGTTGCGGATCCAGTTGCGATTCCTCAGGTAATTTTTTATTTATTTTTTTATTTTTTGTTTGTTGGTTGTTGATTTGTTGTTTACTTGTTTTGTTTATTTTGATTTTTTAGTTGTTGAAGTGTTTTTTTTTTTTTTATTGTTGTTGATTTGTGTGTTTATCTTTATTGTTTAGGTATTGTTCATTTTGTGTTTTTTTTTTTTTTTTTTGATGCTGATTTGTTAGTTTTGAGGTTTTATAGTTTATTCATTGTGGATTTTAGTTGATTTTTTTTTTTTATGTTTTGTGTTTGATTTTTGTGATTTATTTATTATTGTTTTGTTGATTTTTTGAGTTTTTTATTTATGAATTATTTTTATGTGCATTTTTTTGTTGTTGATGTTCTTTTTTGTTTATTTTGTGTTTATTTGTATTGTTATTTTGTTGTTTATTTATCATTGATTTGTGTTAAATTTTATTGTTATGATGTTCATTTGTTTAGTTTTGAAGTTTTATAGTTTATTTTGTATTGAATTTTTGTTTAGTTTTGTTGATTTGTGATTTTTTATTTGTTGTTTTATCAGTTTTTGTGGTGGTTTTTTTTGATATGTTATGTGTTTATAGGAGTTTTTATTATACAAGGTATGAAGTATAAGGTGAAATCTAATAATTATTTTACTATAAGAATTGCCAATCACTTTGGTTACAATGTGATTAACAATTTGAAGGCAAATCTTATAGAGAGCCAATTGAATTTTTTTAGGGATAGTTGTTTTGGGAAGTTTTTGGATTTGGTGAATTTCAAGTTGTAAGTGTAACTTATTCATTATTTGCTTTTGAGGGAAGTGAAGCAAATAAACCTAGATGAATTGTGAGTTTATGTTGAGGGGAAAATAGTAAAGTTTAATTTGTAAGAGTTTGTTGTTGTTATAGGTTTAATCTGTGTGTGTGAGTGTAATATATTGAAATTCCCTGAGGTTTTTGTGGTATTTTGGAAACTTATTTTGGTTACTTGAAAAAGGTTAACAAGTAAGCTATTGAAGATTGCTTTTTGTAAAAAAGATAGGTTGATGACAAAGATATAGTCAAGATAGCCATGTTATATTTTGTTGAGATATTTTCGTTGAGCAATGTACCAATTAGGGTGGTGGATAGAAGCAACACAAGTATTGTTAACAGTGAACATTATAATGATTATCCTTAGGGAAAAAAGTATTTGAGATGACAATTGTAAATTTGAAGAGGCAAATGGTTGGAAAAAAAAGAAGTTTGTTGATTCAAAGGTTGAATGATTGAATAACATCTTTCATTATATGTTGGTTGGTTTTCCGTTAACTCTTCAGTTTTGGTTCTATGAGTGCATTTCCTATTGTGGTGGACAAGTTTTATACATTTACTGGTGGTCATATTCCTCACATGCTAAATTGGGCTTGTAGTTATTCTCCCAATATTGGTGAACTTCAAAGGAAAGTGTTTAATTTGTCTGCGAAAAAGATATTGTCCTTTTTTTATTTAATTTGATTTTAATACAATTTTTTGATGTTTTTGTATGTATTTTTTATTTTATTGATATGTATTTTTTTATTTTTTTTAGTTGAGTTTGGAGAATATCTCTACTACTAATGAGGTGAGAGCTAAATTGAAGTTAAATGTTTTTTTGAATAAATATGATCCAACTGGTGTTATGGAGGGTGGAAGATCCTCTAGATTATCTAGATATGATTTTACTAATTTAGCTGGTTCTAAGGGTGATTCTTTATCATATTCAAATGAATTACAAAAGTGGGGGAAAAAAAAGTTTGAATGAAGAAGTGAGAAATCAAGAGAAAATGCAAAAACAGTTGGATTTTGTGATTGGAAATAAACATAAGATAAATTCAGGTGTCACTTATTTTAGAGTTTTATCACGGGAGTACTTGAAAATTAGTTTGGTGAAATTTATTCAGAGTTGGCTTTCATAAAATCAAAACTTGTTGTATATTATTTTTTTCTAATTAAGTATTGGTTCTAATATAAGTGCTTATTATAATTATTATTATTTTGCATATAGGGTAGCACAAAATCTGAGGGTGATGGAGCTGAAGGGGCTACTTGAAAATCAATTTGGTGAAATTTGTTCTGAGTTGGCTTTCATAAAGTCGAAACTTGAGGTATATATTTATTTAATTAATTGTTGGTTATAATATAAGTGTTTATTATAATTATCATTATTTTTCATGTAAGGCAGTGCCAAATCCGAGGTTCATGGAGCTGAAGTTGTCAGTGAAGTAGATGGTGTACATGGTGTTAGCCATGATAATTATGATGAGGTATTTTTGCTGTTGATTTTATATATATATATATTTTGTTGACTGCTAATTTATTCTTTGTTTTTATTATTATTATTTTTTACTTATTTAGGATGATGAGAAGAATGATAGTGATTTTGAGGTAAATGAAGGTGAAAATGATAATGATTTTGGTAATGGTCATGATGGAGATGCGAATAAGAAGGTATATCTAATAAGTTTTGTGTTTGTTTTTTGTTGATTTGTTGTTTTGAGTTGTTGATTTTTTAATGATATTGTTATATGTTTGTTGTATTTGTTTTTTTTTTTTTTTGTTCATTCTATTGTTATTGTATTGATTTTGGTTGATTTGAGTAATATTATATATATATATATATATATATATATATAAAATTAAATGATGTTTTTTTTTGTAGCGTGATGGGAACAGTGGTAGTGGTGGCGGCGAAAATATTGACGATGAGAAAAATGATGATGATGGTAAGATGAATGAAGATGACAAAAATGTGTGGCAAAGTGATAGAAAAGAATATGATTTTTCTATTGATGATGGTGGGAAGTTTGAGATAAGTGATTTGAAGGACATGTTATCTCTTTCTTTTATTGATAAGTTGGATCTTGAGAAATTGGATATCACTATTGTTGCGGCCACAAAAGTAGTTTTGGAGCTCAAGTCTTCTGAGATTTTTTCTTTGTTATTTTTTTTGTTGTTTGGTGTCATGTTTGCTTGTATATTTTTTAAAGTTTTGTTTTTATATTGATTGATTGTTTAAAATTATTACTTCATTTTTGCAGTTAGTGCTATGAAAAAAGTGTTGAAATGAATGTTATTGATATCCCACCTCTTTAGAAAAGGTCTTTGAAACTTAGAAGTCTGTATAAATCTCTTTTTCTGAATGAGTTTGACTCATCTGAATCTAGAAAGAAGTTCTATTTGGGTCTTCTCCTTTGGATGATAGAATAAGGTATTGGCTTGATGATGAAAAATTAGATAAATTTGAGTCTTGTATTGAGGAAGGTGTGAAGAAGAAAAAACTAAAAGGTAGTTCATTGTTTTAAGATTATTTTACTTTTATGTATCTATTGTTTTTTATTTTAAATTGTTTGAAATTGGTTTTTTCCTACAATGATTCATCCTTTTCAAAGAAAGCGAATATAATAGAGTTTGCTTTTGATTTTGGTGTTGCTGCTATTAGTGAGAAAATATGGTTTCATTCTTTGTTCTATAAATGATAGTTTTTTAATTCAACTGTATAAATGTTTATCTTTGGTTTATTATGTGTTTATCTTTCGTTGATTTGTTATATGTTATTATGGATTGAAACAGAAATTTTTAATATATTGTTATATGTTTATCTTTGGTTTATTATATAATTTATCTTTTAGTTTTTGTTATATAATGTTATGAAATGAAATATAAGTTTTTTTTATATGTTATTATATGTTTATTTGTGGTTTATTATGTGTTTATTTTTAATTGACTTTTTATATATTTTTCTTTGTTTATGCTTTCTATTAATACTATTTTTTTTTGTTAGTAGCATATGAATGTTTTATTTTATTTGAGAAAGAAGAGGAGGAACAACAATGACGAGAATATGGTGTTTAATACCACTAATTTGATGTTTGATGGATGTATTAGATTGTTGTATGATAAGTATAAGACAGATAATGACAACTTGTTGTTGTCTCCATTGGTAATGTGATTAATGAGTGTGTTTTTGGGTATCATATGTGTTATAATCAATGGTGGGCTGATGTGGATTTTGTCCTCTTCCTTATCCATTATGTGTCTAAAGAACACTGGATTTTAGGGCATCTAAGTTTTAGGGAGAGGAGGATTTTTGTTTATAATTCGTTGAAATCAGTTAATTGTGACCAATTATGTAGGGAGGTTCTTATGTTACATAGTATTTTGCTACCACATTTCTTATAAATGGTTTGATTTTATGATTCATAGACCGACATTGATTTTAATGTTGGTCCCCATGCTGAAAAATCCTTGACAACATTATTTGGCGTTGAATTAGTTAGGGATTTATCCTCACAATCTGATAAGTAATTTTAATGTATTATGTTTTTTTTTATTTTTACATTTCATCATATTTTTATATAATTTTTGTTTTTTTCTTATTTTGTTGTTAGTAATTGTGGTATGGTGTCATTTGAGGAGTATTTGAGTTGCGTAGAGAAATTCCTATCAAAAATTTTGATGTTGAGGATCACAAGGCTAGACTTGTTGTTTTGTTGTATTTTCATGCTAGTATAAAGAAGAAAACAATGCAAATAGTGACCATAATTATCCTAGAGCCCTAAGTGATCAATAAAAGATTGATATCTAGTGTAGTGTTGTGAATTTATAGGACTGTTTTTTTTATTTGCAATTAGCTTATAAACATTTGTAGTTTTAAATATAGGATTTATTTTTAAGTTGGATGGTAGTTTTGTACATTGGTTTGTGCAATATTAATTTAAATGTTATTGAAGTTTCATTCTAAGTTGAGTATTGTTTGGTTGGAAATATTTTTTTTATTTAATGAAGAGTTAAAGTTTTTATTATATTTTTACTTTTGGAGTTCAATCATATATTATTAAAAAACATAAAGTTATTAATTTTTTGAGTGAGAATGAATGTAGGATTTGCCAAAATTGTATTTGAGATGAGTTGGTTTATTTTTTACTTGTTTTTTTTTTATATTTGAATTAAATAACTTTTTAGAGAATGAAGTTTTGCTTGTTATACATTAGAAATAAATATTTTATAAACATAAAATAAACATTTTAATAGTTTTGATTTATAATTTCATATATATATATATATATATAACACACAGAGATTGAATGTTGTCAACAATGATGATAAACAGAAAGTAAATGTATTGTAAATGGAAAATCAACCTTTTCATATATTCTTTTATCAAATTTTCAAAAATATTTGGAGAGTTTTACAATTACTGAATATTTTATGCTAATATTTTTAAAAATTTGTGCAAGTGTACTATTTAAATGATTTATTGGATATCATGTTTTTCTTGGTTGATTACTGCATGTCTTCCTATTGTGTCCAATCTGTCCACATTTACTACACTTGTTGTTGGTTTTATTCTCCCACGTAGTTTTGTATTTTCTTTTCTTTGGTCTTTTTGACTTCACTCTACCTTTTAGAAGGAAAACTCTGATTTCTTTTATTTCATTTGGTATATCCCATGTAGATTCATTTTTGATTAGATATATTATTGCATCATATGTAGCGAACATGTTAGTTTTACTGTAGAAATTTAAGTCGTATGCACGGGGATCTTGATTGTATTTTTTGAAGATTGCAAATGCATGTTCACATGGCAGCTCATCCATTTGAAACTTGTTACATGTAAGTTCTCTTTTTCATGTTCACTATTAATGTTGTTTTAATGTTTTTAACTTTATACAAATCTTTATTTACAGGTTGGACCTATTAGTACTAAAAAATTTATTAGTGAATTGAGAGATATATTGGTGAAAGATATTTATTTTTTGTTTATTATATGTTTATCATACTACAAAGTGAAGATATAATAATAATAATAATAATAATAATAATAATAATAATAATAATAATAATAATAATAATAATAATAATAATAATAATAATGTATATGTAGTATAAATGGTTAGGATACTTATTATTAATGTCATGAAATTATTGAAGTTCTCAATGAGACGTCTCTCAGTTTTTGTAGTTGTTTTTGTGAATGTTAATTTGGCAATGTTTCTATTTGAATATGTCCATTCTTAATGCAAGTATTGTAGTAGAGTTATTATTGAAAGGTCACTTGATGCTTTGTTTGTTGAATTTAGTGATTCAGCAATATTAGAGGTTAAGGTGAAGTATCTATTGTTTGTAGAATACAATCAAGACCATTTATGTTATTCAATCTTCTTTAGATATGGTATAATTTGCTTATCAATCTTTCTTAACTCCTTTATAAAATGTTGGAACTCTCCATCTGTGTATGCTTATGTTGTTGCAAAAAATGTATCTCTTATTTGCTTTGTCCCTTTCTTGAAGTGTATTTTCAAGTTGTTTAGTGAATGATACATGCATGCTCCATGTGTTACTTATGGAAAGACCTCTTTGAAGTACACATCAACCAAAGATAAACCAGAAGTAAATCTTTTGTAAACATGTTATCATTTATATTTGTGATACATACATTTTTAGTTGTTTTTTCTATACTTTCATGCTTGTCTGAAGTGAGACACATTTGTTCTCTCTCTCTTCAAAAGTTTTTTTTAGTTTTTTTAAAAAATACTCCTAAAAAACATCATTTTTTAATCGGCTATTGTAAAATCAAGGGAAAAATGTGGTAATCTCCATCTTTTGTGCATGCAGATAATAATATACCTTCATATGATGTCTTTAAGAAAGTCTCATCCACTACCAAAATTGGTCTGCAGTATTTCCATCATTTAATTGATCCATCTAGTGTTATAAACAAATAGAGGAATGTGTTATCCTCTTTTATTTTTAGTTCAATAATTAATCTGGGATTCATTTTCTCAACCATGTATAAATAGCTTGGTATTTTTTGGTATGAAGATTATGATTTCCCTTTTAAATTTTCTAGTGTCTTTTCCTTTGACTTTCAAGTTTTCTTGTAGTTGAGAGATATTTCATGACTTTCATTCATATCTCTTATTATATGTATAGGGGTGTAAACAATTTTGTTGTTCATGAACTTCAACTTAATGCAATCACCAACAATTTTTGAAGTAGTTTGTCTTTGATCACTTTTTCTGATTTCTAGAGAACAAGTATGGAAGTTGTTGAGTTTTTTTTATCTTAAACATAATTGTATTTCTAATTTTTTATACTCTTAAATACCAATTACATGTATCGTCTAAACAATCAATATAGTATTGTCTATGATACAATTTTTGCACTTTGTATTGAAATTTGTTTCTTATTGCTTAGAAACTCAAGATTAGCATTAAAATGTCTTTGTCATTGTATACTTGCGCTACTTCAATTTCCTTCTCAGTCGTTGTATCTATTATTGCATAGTTTTGATTCGTGATTTTTGTTTCTTCGTTTTTTATGCTACCTACTTGTGAAATGCTCTTCCTTATATAATTTCAATAAAGTTGTATATGTTGCTCTTGAAATCCATATTTGATGAGTTTTCAACTGTATTTGCAATTGTTATTGTTGTCTCAAGTCTATATATTTGAAGAGTTGTTGATGTAAAAAAATGAGCTTCATTTTCAACAACATTGATTCCTAATGGGTACTTTGTGAAGTTTGATTTCTTCTTTTTCAATTCCAAATAAAATTGAAAATCAATGTCATTTTCTATCTTTGATGTTGGGTATCCATTTTTCACTTGATATGTTATATGCAACCCCCTTTTTTCTTGTATGACTTTAAGTTGGTCTCTAACAATTTTCAACAAGCTATTAAAGTAGCAATTTGCTGATATAAGAATACCGATTCTATCAATGTTGATGTATTTCAAATCTTCTTTTCAAATGCTATTGTACTAAATGAGCGCAGGTATAGGATTTATTTATGTTGAAAATTGAATAAAAGATGAGAAGTAGGTTAGATAGAAAGTGTTAGTCAACATTTTGCCACTTTGATATTTCTGATAAATCACAAATATATGAATAGTGAACCATATATAATCATTTTATAGTCAAATTTTACGGTTTTTGAATTTAGAATGATCTTAAAAATAAATTGCAATTTATGAAAAACATGAAATAAATAAATAACAAACAATTTATAAATATTTTATATTTCAAATTTATTATTAATGAATGAAATTTATGTTAAACAAGAAATAATTGTATGACAAACTACAAATAGATGTATAATTACAGTTTTCAGTTTTTGAATACAGAATGAGATTAAAAAAAAGATTATAATTTTGATAAACAAGAAATAAATAAATAATAAATTATTTATAAATATTTTATTTTTAATTTTATAATTATTGAATTCAAAAGAAGATTAAAAATAAATGTAAATTTTGGTTATCTCACTCAAAAATAAGTAAAATATTTGTAAACATTGTTTTTTTTTTTTTTTAAATTCATATATTTTTAACTATTTTTAAGTCATATTTATATGAAGATTATTTATAAAAAACAAAGCAATTGTTGTTCATTATATAATGATATATAAACATATTTTAATGAAAAATGTATGTGATGTAGATTTTTGTTAGTTTTTTTTGTCTGTTTAAAAGAAATGTTAATGGAGATGATGATTTTTCAATTTTTGTTTTGTAGATGTCTTGAAGAAGGAGATTGTAGGAGAAGATGTGAACTCTATTTTTTATGTTGATTGATCAATGACTTTCAAATCTAATTTGAAGAATATTTTTGAATGGAAAGAAATGCAAAAAAAAAAAGTTTGAAGAAGAAGTTGCGAATCGTATTTTCTGATTTGATATATTAATGAGCTAACAATGAAGATGTACACAATTTTTTGCAGCTGAAAATGTGATTTGTTTCTTTTTTATTGCATATTCGTTACACATTGATTTGTTGAATGAAAATTGTTAAGGTAAGAAGATTTTGTTTTTTTTTTTTATCACTTCATTTATTAAGAGATTTTGATGAATGAAGTTAATTAAGAGAGAAATATTTAAGTGTATTTTTGTGATAATTTGATTCAAAACAGTTCTTTTAAAGATTATAAATACTTGAGGTAAATTTGTAATTATTATTTTATTTTTAGATATTTATGTCTTTATCACCCTTTTATAAATCCAATAGGTCCATCAAACATCCCAAGACAAACGAAACTCAAGCTCAAAGGCCTGCTAACATGGGGCCAGGTTTAAATAGATAGAGACTATATATTTGTCTATAAAGTGGCACTATTTCAAGTGTTTTGATAAAAAAATTAAATAATTAACTTAAATTTATTTTATATTTTATATCTTTTTATTACCCATATTAACTCATATTTTCACTCTAAAAAAGTTTGTATTTCCACCCTAAAAACACATGTAATATATCTTAACGTGAGTTATTATTATTATTATTATCGTTTTTTGAGAGAGTAGGGAATCAGTGTCATTATTGGGTGATATACTATTTGGTTTATTGCTAGTTGTTATTATTTTGAATATAAATATATCATAGTTTGGAGTGGAACTCTAACGCATGAAAACTTTCGGAACAGTTGTGTCTGTGTTTCGAAAATATTTTTTTTAGAAAACTCATCCAAAAATATATTTGAAATATTTTTAGTTTTTTTTATAATTTGAAAAATTAATAAATATATTTTTATTTTAAAAACACGTTTTTTAACTTTTAATTTTAGTGGACGAAAAATTTATTTTGTTTATTGTGGATTTAGAATCATATCTAATAAAATTCGATGATGTTTTATAAAAAAAAAAGTAATTAACTTTAGTTTGATTTAATAATTATTTATTTCAACATTTGTCATAAATATATGCATAAGAAAAATATTTATAAATATATTTTTATTTTTTATATTTTCACTTTTTTCTACATTTGAAAAATATTTTATCATATTTATTTTCGTATTTTTCATTTTCAGTTTTCGTGCTACTAGGGGTGGGTCAAACCAGTTAGGGTCAGTTCGACGGGTAAATAACGAAACCCGGTTCTGTTCTCTTGTCGTTTCCATTTTCGGAAAAAAGAAGAAAACGGAACAAATCCATCTGCCACGGTCTGTTCAAGTTTCAGCTGTTGTAGCGAGTATAATCAATCGAACGCAAGAGAGATTCGGGGACGCTGAAGAGAAACAAAAATGATAAAAGCGGTGATGGTAATCAATACGCAAGGCAAACCTCGCCTCTCCAAATTTTACGAATTTTTGGTAATAATATTATTAAATTTTCATCAAGAACAAGTTGTTATAGTAATTACTTGAAATTCCCTCTTCAACAGCTTGTCTTTATTTTGTAAGGTTAGCCTGTGGAGAGGCAACAGGAGCTTATACGCAACGTGTATGGAGGTACTGATGTATCTTTAATTCTCTAATTAACAAACTCAATCAATTGAGATTTTTCCTTTTCTAATTTGGGTTTTCAATTTTTATGCAGTGTTATGCAGTAGAGCTGAGAATGTTAGCAATTTCATGGAGGCTGATTCTTTCTTCGGTCCGGTATTATAAACCTCTTTCTCTGTTATTTGAGCATATTATTGTGCCCTTTTAGGTTAGAATGGCAGATTCTATTACTTACTCTTTTTTTTCCCCTTATTTGGGTCAATCTATGGCAGGATAGTCGTCTTGTATACAAGCATTATGCGACTCTCTACTTTGTGTTTGTCTTTGATGGTAGTGAAAATGAGCTTGCTGTCCTAGATCTCATACAAGGTGTGTTATTAATCAGAAATCCGGAATTATCGAATGAGATTAAATGTCTGTAAATTTTGGCACATTTGATAAAATGGGTTTTAGTCAGATTTTGATGATTGATGACTAGTTCATTACCAAACGAAGATACTGGTACAGATGGTAAGCTAGCGCATATGCATTTTAAGTTTTATGGATGGTCGGTCGATATATGAATCAGACTCAGCAGGAAAGTCAAAACTAATGCGCACACATGAGGAAGAGATACTGGTTTCATATATATATATATATATATATATATATATATTTTTGTTTAGCTTTTTTTTCTTTTTTTTTTTTTTTTTTTTTTGGTTTCAGTGGTTAATTGAGTTTTTTTCTGTAGTCTTACTTCTGTCTTCTGCTGACGCTCAATATTTTCCTAAGCTTCCTAATCTTTAACGATATAGCCACATTTTTGTTCATTTTGCTGGCTGTTTTGTGGCTTTTAATCTAACTATTTATCCCTTGAGATTCTGGCTGGATAACTTTCAAGAACTGTGAATGACCTCTGGAACATATGATGAGGTTAATCATTTGTGTCTTTTGTTAAGTCAATTAACTGTATAGAGTTCACAAAAATTGATTCCTTATCTCAAATATTAAATTTCCTGTTTAATTGTCCTTTTTTTTTTTTTTTTATTTTGTGCCTAAGTAAACTCCCATGCCTTCAGTTTTTGTAGAAACATTGAACAAATGCTTCAGAAATGTTTCTGAGCTCGACATAGTGTTCAATTACAGCAAGGTGAGTATGAGGCCCTATATCATTTGAATAATAGTATTCTCTATCAACATTATTCGTGAAAGCCTTAATAAGGAATCGGTTAGTTTTAAAAACTCTTTGGCAGTTTTTATTTCATCCTTGGACCTGAAATTTTGATCTTCTATTTGCTACTAGTGGACTTGGATATTTTCATTAATATATTCTTTGCCTAATTGTTTTCAGCTGCATACAATTTTAGATGAGATCATTTTTGGAGGCCAGGTGCTTGAAACAAGTTCTGCAGAAGTTATGAAGGCTGTAGAAGCAATATCAAAGTGTCTCTCTCTCTCTCTCTCACACACATAGATATGCTCACACACGTGCACACACAAATATTTCGGAGCATGTATCTAATAAGTACCTGTGAATGCAGGCTAGAATCACCCTCAAATTCGATCGCGTTAGTCCCAAAAACTGTTTCTGGTTGGCGGAATCGGTAGCTCATTGATATAGTCCCAAAGTGAAAATATTAAAATAATTGCTGTTACCGTTGAATGTTATGGTTCACACGGGAAGTTGTTTCTGATGAGTTAGACGTGCGTTAAGCAATCTACTACTTTGGTCTATTTCTTCCATTGGTGAATGTTGCAGACAATGGACTCTGAAAAACATTCACAGTGAGATACAAGATATGAGTGATTAAATCATGAGGTTTGTTTCATTGTGTTCTAATGACTTTAGAAAAATTGAAGCCCAATGTCAGCATCTGAGAAATTTGTTAAAATTGCAAATCAGTTTCTTTTGGTATGCAATTGTTTGAATGTTTCTCGATCATGCGGTTGAACAATTGGGCATTTTGTAGGATGACTTAATTTTTGTCTTCATTATAGTGGATATTATATTCGCTCATTTTGATATCCCATATCAGGGAAATAACAAAGAGAATGAAAGTTTTTTTGTTATAAATAAAACCTTAATTCCTTCAGTTTTATCATCCCAAAATTGTCTATTCATCTCTTAGGTAATTTTCAATATTTCTCTATTTTTTGTAATATTTCAGTTTGTAGTCATTTTCTTAGTGAAATATGATTTTGGTAGTATCCGAAAACGTGTGCATAATTGACCAAATCTCGTTAAAATTTTAGTGTTCTTATTTTTTATCTTTATTTTTTAATATCTATTTTGTAGGATATAGTTGTAGTGATATATTGTGTTGTTAAATTACTATTATAGTGATTTTGTCTAAGGAGGTTGGGTTTTAAGTGAGACCGCTTGTGACCCCTCAAATCTTTATTGGGAATCAACCTATAGTGTGATTTTTTAGTGCAATCTTTCACTCTCTATTTACTTATAAATTTATTAGGTGAATTTGGTAGGTGTAATATTACATTTATTCCACAACAATTTGGTATCAGAGCCAAATGTTACTTTTAGTATACTTTGTGGTTGCAGTTTAATCTGATCTTCCACATCATAAAAGATTTTTTTGGGCTAGTTGTATTCCGCTTTGAACGCTATTGAAGAATTTTGTAATCGAAATGGAGAGATCTTTAAAAATATCCACACTTTCCACGTCGACAATTTCATCACAGCTCATTTGGGCAAGAACTGTCGTGGCAAATTCAAAATTGGCAGTGAAAATCTTTGATGGCACAGGTCATTTCGGTATGTGGCAAAGTGAGGTTATAGAAGCTCTTTTTCAGCAAGGTCTAGATATTGGCATTGTAGATAAAAAATCAGATGATGTTGAGGAGAAATATTGGAAGACGATCAATCGATTAGCATGTAGTATAATTCGATCATGTCTTTCTAGAGAGCAGAGGTATGCATTCTCGAAAGAAACCTCTGCAAGTAATTTATGGAAGACATTTAGAAGAAAAATTTCTGAAGAAAAGCAGTCATAATAAGCTTCACATGAAAAAGAGGTTGTTTCGCTTCACTTGTGTACCGGGTACCACAATGAATGATCACGTTACCAATTTTAATCAGTT